>PISX010008941.1:30081-78811 GCA_004024625.1 Mellivora capensis
GGGGGGGGGGGGGGGGGGGGCTGGGGACAGCCTGGGGCCCAACATGCCATCCAGCTGGTCAGCTCTGGCAGCCAGGCCCCTGTCCCTGTTGTGCCAGGCTTACTGAGATTAAAGGGGTTGCTTCTGCCTGGCATGCCCAAGCTGGCCCTGCCGACCCCCATGTCTGGCTCCCCTGGGTCCCCCTTTCCTGGGGAAGTAAGCTCTGAGGGGTGTGGGGAGTGCTGGGCCTTTTCTACCCACCACCCCAGTTTTCGTCACCTCCTCCCCAGCGAAAGCTCATTGTCCTTCCTCCTACTTCCTCCCTCTTCACACAGCAGCCAAACTGCTGTATTAAAAAGGCTCTGCCCTAAACCTCGTTGTGGGTCCCCATCAGCCTCTGAGCGAAAAGCACCAAGGCCCACAAGGCCCCGCCCTGGCCCCTGTCCCCACCTTCTGGACTCCTACTCACTACCTTCAGCCGCACTGTCCTCCAGGCTGCTCCCCCAGCCTCACTGGGCCCTGCTACAATGTCACCTCCTCAGGGAGGCCCTTCCTGACTGCCTTTTCTTTCTTTCTTTTTCTTTTTTAAGGATTTTATTTACTTATTTGAGAGAGAGAACAGAGGGAGAGTAACAGGGAAAAGCAGGCTCTCCGCTGAGCAGAAAGACCAATGGGGCTCCATCCCAGGACCCCAAGATCATGACCCGAGCCGAAGGCAGACGCTTAACCAACTGAGCCACCCAGGTGCTCCCTGACTGCCTTTTCAAAGTGGTTTTCGACGCCATGTTCTCAGCCCTTTCCCCTAACTTTGGAGCCTTTTATTTATTTATTTATTTATTTATTCACTCATTTATTTGCTTTTTAAGCTTTTATTTATTTATTTGCTGGAGAGAGCACAAGCAGGGGGAGTGGCAGGGAGAGGCAACACCCCACTGAGCAGGGAGCCTGATGCCGGACTCCATCCCAGGACCCCGGGATCATGATCTGAGCCGAAGGACCTGAGCTTAATGGACTGAGACACCCAGGCGCCCCTGGAGACTGTTTTGTTTTGTTTTTTTTTTAAGATTTTTTACTTATTTGAGAGAGAGCACGCATGGAGGAGTGGGGCGGGCACGAGGGAGGAGGGGCAGTGAGGGAGGAGGGGCAGTGAGGGAGCTAATCCAGCAGACTCCCTGCTGAGCGTGGAGCCCAGTGCAGATGGATCTCACCACCCTGAGATCAGGACCTGAGCTGAAATCAGGAGTCAGCGCTCAACCGACTGAGCCACCCAGAGTCTTACCCATGCTGTATCTGTGTGCATGTTCCTCTTGGGCTCCGCGAGGATGGGGACAGTGGCTGTCTTGCTCACTGCTGTGTTTTTAGCACCTAGTGCCCCATCAGCACTCCGTAAATGTTCTTTAAACAAGCGTCTCAAACGTTTTAATTCTCCTGCCTCCGTTTCCTCTTCTGCAGAATGGAAGGACAGGGCTGTTGAGGGGCTGACCTGAGGGCCGGCTCAATAGTCAGGGTCCCGTCCAGGACTGTCTGAAGTGCCACCCAGTCCCAGGGCCTAGGGAGCCAGAGGAGGCTGGCAGGGTCAGCAGGTGGTCACAGAGACATTTGGGCTCCCTCCTGGCCATGCTGAGAAGCCCAGGTGAGGCAGAAACACAGCTGTGGGAAGAGGGAAGAGAAGCTGGTCTGAACAGAGGTCTGGGGCTGGGAGACATAGCTCCGTGGCCGGTCCCTTAATGGGGCCCTGGAAGGCCAGATGTCAGGCAGCGGGAGCTATTGAGTATGGCAGAGCAGGGGACCATGGGGAAGGAAACGTTTAGGGAGCCGAATCTGGTCTGGTGTGTGCTGAGTGGAGACTGGGGGCTCAGGCCCAGGGGTGGACAGTACCCCACATGGGAGCAGAAGCTACAGAAAGAAGGCGGGGGCCTCGGAGAGGGGCTAAAGGACCGAGTCTGTCTCCTCCTTCTTGTGTCAGCTGCTTCGTTCTCTGTAAAAGCCAGTTCACCGTCCATGCACTCGTTCGCTCACGTATTCATTCACCAACCTGGGGAGAGCCTTCTGGGGTACAGCGGTGAGCCCCCACAGACCTGGCTTCTGTCCTGCCAGAACTCTGGCTGCATCCTGGGGCCTAGATGCTGTAGGACCGAGGGACAGTGGCAGCATTGGTCATGCTGGGGACGGTGAGGTTGTGGTGACAGTGGGGAGAATTGTGATGAGGATGAGAAGGGGACCATGTGCTTGCAGGTGTGTTGGCGCGTCTGTACTGAGTGTCCCCAGGCGCCGGCCTGCTCCCAGGGCTTCCTGTGTGTTCGCACGCTAGGCTCCTGAAACAGCCCCGTGAGGCACAGGGCTTATGCAACTCGCCTGGGGCCCACTGAGAGCCAAGGGCGACACCCAGATGCAAGGCCAGGCAGGCTGGCTGACCAGCAGGTGCCCCCAGCTGTGGCCACCTGCCACTTCCAGCAGGCTGCTCCCTCCCTTAGCTGTAGCCAGCTCCCTGGACCTGGACCCAGCACCCAGCTCCTAGCACCGAGCCCTGTCCAGGAGAAGGTGCCTGAGCCTGACTTTCCTGAGTGGGGCTTAAGATCTGGCTTGGCTCCAGCAAGTTTAAGCAAACAGTGCCCTCGTTCCTCTGCCACTAGCACCTCATCTGGGAAAAGGGAGAACTGTCCCCCAGAGAGGCCACCGGAGAGGCAAGGAACCGGACCTTCACTGTAGAAGTTGAAGTTTCCAGGTGGAGACTCCATTCCACAAATCAGGAGACGAGAAGGAAACGAAGGCACTATTCTGGGTTCTGTGCCTGGGACCTGAGATGGGGAGGGGGCAGGGAGGGAGCCTGGGGCTCCTGGATGGAAACACTGTACATACCCCCTTGCTGCTTCTGCTACCTAAGCCCCAGGGGAGGGGCTTTTCTTCTGCCACTCCAGGCTGACTCCCATGCCTCTGTACACCAGTACGAGCAAATATGAGCCAATCCCATGTCAAAAGTGAGGAGACAGAAGGTGAGCACTGGGATCGGAAGGCCTGCGCACAAGTACCACTTCTGTGCTCCCTGTGTGGCCTGGGCCCAGTGCTGTCCCTCTCTGAACCTCAGTGTTACTCTGTTGTCCAAATATCTCTGGAGCGGCCGCTCTGCCAGGCGCTGTGCTGTGCTCTGGAGACACAGACGGAAATCTCTGCTCTGAGAGAGCCTACCTTGGGGTGGGGGCTGACACTACATAATAAACGAGGAGAGTACCCCAGCTTGTCAGATGCTGCTAAGTGCTCTAGAGAAAAATCAAGCAGAGTTAGGGGAATCAGAGGTGCTGGGGAGGGAGGTATTGGAATTTTAATCAGGGTGTCAGGAAGGGCCTCACTGAGTAGGTAACATTTTAAGCAAAGCCTTGAAGGAGGTATGGAAACAAGTTATGCAGGTATCTGGGGGAAAAGCATTCCAGGTAGAGGGAACACTAAGTGCAAAGGCCCTGAGGCAGGAGTATATCCGGTGGGTTTAAGGATCAGCAATGAGACCAATGTCCCTGGCTTCCCCCACACCCTGTATTTGGGAACCAAAAGACCACAGTTTATCCCTTGGGATCTTAGGACCCAGAACAAAATTACTCTGAGCCTTCACAGCCAGTCCCAGTGAGAGTTAGTGATGCCTGAAGGGGCCCTGATACCTATTTGTTCAACCTGGAGGGTGGATTTTAAGACCCATGGGGGCTTGGAACAGAGTACACCATTGTCTTCACTCCTTACTCCATGTGGCTGACTCTCAGATGGTCCTGGGTTCAAATCCTGGCCCCAGCACTTTTTGGCTACAGGACCCTAGGCAAGTGTCCTCATCTACAGAATGGAGATGTAATGCTTGTCTGGTAGGGGTGATGGGGTGGGTTCAGGTAACATGCCAGAAAGCACTGTTTAAGTGCCCAGCTCCAGGCCTGCCTGTAGGAGGAGCTCAGTAAGTGTTTAAAACCAGCCCTTAACATTTATATGACTTTGAACTATTTTCACAGTTGTTGGAATCTGTCTCATCACTTGAATCTTCTAAGAACTCCATGAGGAAGGGGGGCAGAAATAATAGCCCCAACTTACAAAGGGGTAAACTGAGGCCTGGAGAGAGTGAGTGACTTGACCAGGGTCACCGTGCAGCAGGGCCACTAGAAGGCTAAGATGTGGGCCTCCTAGCTTGGGGTACCCCGGGGATCTGGGGGGGGTGGAGATTGTCCAGAACCTGCCGCCCCCACCCTCCATGAGTGTGCACAGACACGTGAATGCATATCACTGACACTGTGAAATAGTAGTAACTTTGAGATTTGTGGTCCCGGAGCAGGTTTTGTAAGGCCTGGCTTGGTGGGTCAGGAGGTCTGTTGTAAGGATGTTGAAAGGCCCAAAGCGTGGGGAAGCTCAGGCCACAGGCACACAGGCAGGCGGAGTCTGGGGTCCTCAAGAAGAGGAAGAGGTCTGAGCTCATGTGATTGTCCACTAGGCCTATTTGTCCATCCGGTGTCTGGCCTTGCTGGGCAGGGAGGGCTGGGTCCCCAGACTGGTCTCCCCGGAGCCCGCCCTGGTGCCTTACCCGTCCTGATCAGCCTCTGAGCCTCAGGACAGCTCTGGTTGGGGTTGGGGAGCATCATGAATGAGGAAGCTGAGCCGAGGAGAGTGCATGCCCTGCTGGCACGGGAGGGCCAGGGTTGCAACCGGGTCTGCCTGACCTAGCTCCAGCCCCAGCGGTCCTCCTGGGGAGCGGGTCACAGCCCAGCAGGGCACCAGCAGGCAGGCAATGTGCAAGGGGCCCCTGCTTTCCCCTGGCCACTTTCCTGGCTGCAGGCTGGCCGCCTAGCCCTTGACAGCAGACCCAACCCATCAGGCTCTGGTCCTCAGGTGCTGTGGCCTCCTCCCTTGTCACCTGGGGTCCGGGACCCGGGTTTGAGCCCCACCCTGCCCCCACCCCTGGCATACTGCGTGACCCTGGGAAGGTGTGGTCAGGGAGCCCAACTATGGTGAGCACCTCTAAGGCCCCAGTGCTTTTCCTTAGTGCCCACACAACTCAGGGGTTTCCAGGCCCATTTTCTAGACAAAGAAACTGAGGCCTGTCCTGAGGTGATATCCTGAATCTCACAGGCCGTGAGGGCAGAGCTGAGACTCCAAAGCCCATACACTTGATGTAACATAGCCTCTGGCCCTCGGGTTCTTCAGCAAAATGTGAGATGGGGACCGGAACGTCTCAGCCTGGAGCGCAGAGCAGTGCGGGTCCTGGCTGCCTCGGGTTCCCAGCGAGGTGACTGGGGGCTGTCCTCTCTGCGCCCAGGGCATGGGTTTTCTCGCCTGGAAATGGGGCTGAGTGCAGTATCCCCCTCAAGCTGCTGGAAGGTTTGGTGGGCAGCAGGACAGGGTGCCCAGAGAATGACAGAACCCCGACAGGGGTCACTCGTTCTGAAATCACTGAGCTTGAAAAGAGGCCGGGGGTGGGGGGGAGGCACATACATGCTCTCTTCTGCCCTTCCCGGGGCTTGGCCCTGTGACCCGCACTGGCTGGGGGCTGCCTGGATGTGTTCTGTGGACAGACGCATCCAGGGAGCCTGTCGTGGTGGGTGGCGAGTGGTGGTGGGTGAGTAGTCCCGGGTCATGAATGTGAGACCAGCTCAGGCTGTGCGGGGCAGCCACGGGTGCCTTTGTCCCCTTTGTCTCCTCTCGTGCAAATTAGCAATTACCTTTCCTGCTCCTGCAAGCTCGGCCTTTCCTAGGAGAATTATGCACAGCAGCCACTGAGCAAGCAGAAGCCGCCTGGCTAATTAGCGGGTGGCCACTGGGGACGGGCTCGGGGCCTGGTGGCCAGAATTGGGGCTGCAGCTGCCTGCCGCCGCCCGTGTCGGCTCAGCTGGGAGACCCCGCCATGTCCTGGGCTCTGGGACATCATGGGCCTTTCAGTCACAAGGTTCAGAGCGTTTTTAGCTGTGTGACCTTGGGTAAGTTCCTCTGCTTCTCTGTGCCACGGGCTCCTTGTCTTTAACTTAAGGACCGTGTGGGTTTGGACCCCGACACCTAAGCGGTGTCCATTATCAGCGGGTAGTGTTACCGCCGCTCTTGTCACCACTGCCATTGCCTGGGGCACGTGCTGGCTTCAGTGGGAGAATGCAAGGAATGTCAGCCCAGTGGCGACCCCTGGGGACCTTGTGGTGCCACCTTAGTGTTCTGGGCAGCAGGAGAAGCCCAGCTAGGCCTCGGCCCGTAGGCGATCGAGAGGCTTAATCTCCCTGAGCCCCGAGCTTCCTTTTGCTCACCTCTAAGTGAAGGAATGAAATAACGGAGGTACTGCGTGGTCCTGTGCCCAGTCTTGGGCCTGTAGGCCTGTTACTAAAGGTTGAGCTCCTTCCCCTCTCTCTGCTTCCCCCTTTTCTTCCTTCCTCCCCCTGCCTCCTTTCCCTCTCTCCCTCCCTCCCTCCCGCCTCAGGAACACACAGAAAGGAGGCAAGAAAAGCCGAAGAAGGGCTGCCTGCAGTTTGGGGGAGTCAGGAAAAGGCTCCTGAGGGGGGCGGGTCTGGACAGGGAAAGGCGGCGTGGTGGGGTGGGAGGGAGCGCAGGAGCAGAGCACCAAGGAGTCCTCTGCTCAGGGGGCAAGACCATGAGGTGTGCGGATAGGACAAAGGCAGTAACCAGGGAGCTGTGGCAGGTTGAGGTGGGGCAGGGCTTGGGAGATGGCACCTGTCTGTAGGGCCTCGGATGCCAGGCCAGGTACAGCCCCCCAAGCCTCCCCCCCAGGCCTGGGACTCCAGAGAGGAGATCTCTTGCGACTATGGGGTAGGGGGTTGGGGTTGTTGGTGGACAGAGTGTCTCAGAGCACGGGAGAAGGTGCCCCTGGCTTGGTGTGGGAAATGCAAGGCTGGTACGGCTTTCTGGAAGAGTCAGTCTTGGAGCCAAGGCTTGGCTCATCTTGGAGCTAAGCAGAGGGTGGGCATCCCGGGCAGAGGGGTCGGGCTGGCAAAGGCACAGAGTACTGCTCAGCGCTGGGGCGAGCGGGGCTGCACTGCTGAGGCCTCTAAGGCCCGGCAGAGAAGCCTGGATTCTATCTGGGCACTGGAGAGCCAAGGAAGTGTTGGGGCAGCCACTGGAGATCTGATTTTCCCAAAGTCTGGCTGCAGCCCCATTAGCTGAGGCGGGGGGTGGTTGAGACAGCGGTTCTGCCATTTGGAAACCTGAAGGTGTCCGCTTGGATTCTGACCCTCCTGGGGGTCCCCCCTGGGCAAACCCCGTCCCCTCTTGGAGCCTCAGCACCTGCGTGTGTCCAGTGAGAAGGCCCTAGACCACTTGCCTCCTGGAGCACTTGGGGGATACCGAGATCGTCCCTGTGACACACCTGGGGCTAGGCACCCCAAGGCGACTCAGCAGAAGGCGCACGGGGTCTTTCTTCGGGCACTCACTCAATGCTGGTGTTTGGTACACATGCTTGATATGTCTTATTCTCATGGCTGCCCTAGTAGGCAGCCCCCCCAGCCCATGGAGGAGGAAACCGAGGCACAGAGAAATGACCCGCCAAAGGGACAGGGCTGGGACTTGAGCCCTGCCTGGCCTGGCCCCACAGGACTTGCTTTTAGCCCCTCCACACCCCGTTCCCAAGCAGGGGGCCTTGGCTGGGTGTGGCTCAGTCCCCAGCCAGTTCCCTGGGGCCCCGTTAATCCCCTCTCAGGGCCCACCAGCATAAGGGCCAATTAGCACGTGCTCTTTGGGGGGTACTACACCTGTCCCCCTGCCCTGGGCCCCCCCCAGGCCCGGCTCTGCCCAGGTCTCTTTGGGCCCCTCCCTCAGCTCCAGAAGCCGAGGTTTCCAGTACTGCACCATAAGAAAAAGGACGAAGGCTCATTTCTGGTCAGAGAAGCTGGGAGAAATAAAGCCAGTGAGAGAAACATCCTGGCGTCAGGATTGTTCCAAGCCCCGGCTGGGCCGCCCGCAGAGCGCCATCTCCCCCGCCACGGGCTCCCCCGTCTCTCCCTCTCTCCCGCATCTGCCTCCCTCTCCCCCACCTGAGGCCACAGCCCCCGCCCCCGCCCCCACCCACCCCCCACACACGGGTCCCCTGTGCCTGGGGCTGCGGGTGGTGTTGGCTGCAGCTTCTCACCTGTGTGCCCGGTCTGGCTCCAGCGAGAAAGGAGGAGGAATAAAAGGTCCTTGAGATGGTGACAAAGGTCTGAGTGTGGGCCGCCAGAGCAGCCTGTTTCCAGGCAACTGCTCTACCCTGGGCTCCCCGCGGCGGCGGGCACATCCGTCATGCAGCAGCTCGGCTTGGTGAGGGAGCTCAGCCGCCCCAGCAGCCCGGGCACAGGGCCCGCGGCCCTGAGCTCAGCCCTGCTGGGGACACGAGGCCCCTTCCACAGGGGCTGCAGGAGAAAGGCCAGGGTTGTCATGGCGACTGCAAGCCAAGCGCCTACTAGGTGCCCGGCTGTGGGCCCGGTGCACATAGAGTAGAGCTCACCTCCATGAGCCACTCTGTCTGTCCGTCCATCTGTCTGTTCATCCATTCGGGATGGATCAGTGGTATAGTGTGCGGGCTCTGGATGGCAAGACTGAAACCCCACTCTACCACGCACTTGCTGCTTGACCTTGGTCACGTTACTCTACCTTGCTGGGCCTCATTTTCTTCATCTTTAAAATGGGCATAAAAATAGCTCTTACCTCCTAGAGTTGCTCTGAGGATGAAATGACTTAATGTAGGTAATATCCTAGCCACAGTGCCTGGTCCCTATTAGATGCTCAATGAGCACTGTTGTTTCTATTTTTGTTATCAATTGTTTGCCAAGAGACCATTGGGGCAGTGGGAACCATGTGGTCTGTTGCAATCGCATTTACCGGGGTGGGATTCATGTTTGCCCCACCTGCAACTCTATGACCTTAGGCAAGTGGCTTTGTCTCTCTGACCCTGTTTCCTCTGAGCTAAATCAGGGCAAGAAGTCATAGTTTGATACCTGCTCTCTGTGGCGGAAGTCTGAAGCCCCATCTCTGGCTGGAAGGATCGATAATGCTCCCCTCCCCCCGCCGACTGTCCCCAGTACCCAGAGAGGTCATTATTTAGCAAACCGCTGTTGGCACCTGCTGGGTGCCCGTGGGGGGGTGCCAGCCCCCCAGCCACCTGATTTCTGGGCCGCTCAGGCCTGCGGGCCTGCCCTGTTCCTTGCCCATCGTTCTAACTGTTCCAGCCTCTGCCCTCAGGGCTGCCCAGTCCTGTCCCTCATCCTTCCTTCCACCTCCTTTTTGAAAACAACCTCTGCCAGTGCCCCCAGCCCGGGCCCTGGAGAGAGGAGGAGGTGGCGGCGGCAGCAGACTGAGTGCCAGGGGATCGGGCATGCTGCCGGCCTTTGTCTGGGCTGCCCGGCGGCCGGGGCTCAGTCCCCTGGGGCAGGCCACATTGCCGGCCTGCTGGCGGCTCAGGGAAGGCCGCGTGGGCGGCGGGGCCTGGACAGGCCCGGGCTGGCAGCAGCCCCCAGAGATGGCCTGGCGCACTTGGGTGGGAGGGAGACCCAGGCCTGGGCGGAGAGCTGGATTGTGCTGCAGCGCTCAGTAGCAGCGGGTCTGGGTACGACTGTGGCCTTCTGAGGCCCGCTGCAGATGTGTGTCAGGACCCGCCACGTGCCAGGGACGGTGTAGTACTTGGCCTTCAGAACGAGACTACACAGTTTGGTCCTGAGCCTGACAGCCTGGGTTCAAATCCCTGCTCTGCTGTCTGACAGCCTGTGCAGCCCAAGTAAATGCCCACACCCTTCTAGGCCTCCATTAGCCAGTCCGCAAAATAAACATCGCTGTCCTAGCCCGAGTGCTTAGGGCAGTCGTGGACAGAGAAGGCACTCAGGAAGCATTACTGCTGGTGTTGTCGACTCTGCCCTTGAGAGGAAGGGGCTAGACCTTTCCTGAACTCCTACTGTGTGCTTCACCTGCTGGAGAGACGATCCTTTTCAAGAATCATTTACTGAGGGGCGCCTGGCTGGCTCAGTTGGTGGAGTGTCTCTTGATCTTGGAGTTGTAGATTCAAGCCTTGCCTTGGGTGTGGAGGTGACTTAAAATCTTAAAAAAAAAATTATTTTTAAAAAGAAAGCTGTTTACTGAGCACCCACAGTATGCTGGCATCTGGGCTAGGCATTGGGGGTACCCAGATGAAAGACCTGGGAGAGGAGATGTAGGGGAGAGAAGGAAAAGAAAGGGAGGGGAAGTGATATATGAGGTCCTGTTGTGTGCCACGCTCTTTGCTGAGGACTGGGAATCCAGAGCGGAGCAAAGTAGCCCCTGCTCTCTTGGTTTTAGAAGGACATAGAAATCTGGAAACCAGTGATTATAACCCAGGATAATAAGTGCTATGACACGGGATGCTCTGGAGCTGCTGACCGAGCCTTGGAAGTCAGGGGAGGCTTCCTGGAGGAGTTGACCTGGAATCTTGGCATTGTGGTCCAGTTTATCAAGTCCCTGCTGTAATAGCTCTATCATGGTGTGGCCTGGGCTCAGTATAAACATGTCCAGGGATAGGGGACTTACTCCCCAAGGAGGAATATACTTTTGCCATCTGCAATCAGCTCACCTTCCTTGGACCCGTTCACGGCTCTCCCACTTCTCTGCATCTGGTCCAGGCTGCATCGGCTTCTGCATCAGTCTCCTGCTCCCTTCCTTGCCCCTCCAGTGCATTCTCCACCCAGCAGCCAGAACAATCTTCTGAAACATAAATCAGACAACATCAGTTCCTAGCCTAAAACCTTTCAGTGGCTCCCCAGGGGCTCTTAGGACAAAGACCAGACTCTACCGCAGCCTGCAAGGCCTGGCCAGGCCTGGTGCAGCCGGCCCCCTAGCTTCTCTGGGCTGTGGAGAGGACTGTGTCCAGGCCAGACCCTCCACTTGCCCACACAGCCTCTTGAGGGTGCAGGGGTGAATTTAGTACAGATGAAGCCCCCCAGATGCCTCTGTCTGGAGACAAGTGGTGCTGGGCTATGGGCAGGTGACATGCGTTTGGTGGTATCATCTAGACATCATGCCTTGCCAGCTCTGTGCCTCAGTTTCCCCATCTGTAAAGTTAAGGGGTGGTGCCTGGGTGATGTTCTTGAGAGTCTCATTCACAGGGCTGGCCCATTGGGCTTTCAGGAGCTCACCCCCTCAGCCTGTGGCTCCTATGATAGACTGTTTTGTGCCCCCTCCCGGAGCTGATCCCAAGAGACTAGCAAATGGGGGTTAGTTGATGACATGGGTTTCAACAGCTGTCTTGATCCCGAGGAGGCCCTGAGGCCCATAAGGTGAAATGACAGCTCTCTGGCCCCGTTGTCAGTTATCCCCAGGGAAGACAGAAGGGTCATATCAACTTGGGATGCCAGGGGTTTTAATCCTTCCACCCAGAACCCTAGGTTCTGTTGTATTTGTAATTTTGTCTAAATACACAGTGCATTCACATGATGAGAAGTTTGACAGTTTTAAAAGACACGGTAACAATTCCCTGCCGGCCCCTTTTCTTTCCCTTCTCCAAAGTCACTGCTGCGACCAGCTTGTCTGTCTTTCCAGCAGTTTCTGATGCACACAAAGGCATCAGATGTACAGAACCTGTTTCTAGAGCTACAGAGAACTGCTCTGTGTCAAGAATGACCCCTGTCCATCATTCAGGCCTTGCCCGAGGTCCCAGTGCTTCGTGGTCACCGGGAGAGGGGGTAAGAGCCGCCCACCGTCCCTCCCACTAGTCCGAGCACTGGGCCTGTCCAAGTGGGAAGATTTGGGAAGCTGGCTGGGTTGCTCCCAAATTTCCTGCATAGGAGGCCAAGGATCCTGCTTTCGAAGTCGGTCTCTGTAGAAGTAGTAAGTAGACACCAAGGAGATGTTGAGAATGTTGGCTATGAGAATTGGCTATGTTGACTCCCTTTCGCACCATCCACAAGCCGAGTGACAGAGGGTGTGGGTGCTGTGACTCAGCAGATGGGGCCACAGGGCAGCTCAGTCAGTGGGGGCGGGATGTGGGGGGTGAGGGTGGACTTCGCTTTATGGCCTGGGCTGAGTGGTGGACCCCACCTTAGGCAGTAGAAGGCTCTGTGCTAACGGCTCCACCCTAACAGCATGCACAAATGAATGTTAACCTTAACGTGGGTTCACTTAACCTTCATCATATCCCCCCTCGGGTAGATAACATTAACCCTATGTTACCATTGAGGGGAACATCTGGGAGCCAAGGAGTCCCTTGCCCAAGATCATATGGCTAGATTTGAACTCAGGGCTGCCCAAGTCCTAAGATGCCCCACTCTGGCCTGCAGGAGGAGCTGGATCAGGATTCCATACTCCAGCTCGTGCAGTCCACACGCCAGGGCAGGATGGCTGTGGGGTCCGCAGCCTGGGCTCTGGGACTCCCAGCTCTGGCCCTACTCTTTCCTGACTGTGTGGCCTTGGGCAGGCCACATTCTCTCCGTGCCCCAGGACATCTGCTGTGCCTGAGGTTGGCTCTGGCCAGTCCCTTCTCAGTCCAGGCAGACTTGTTGGGTGGTGCAAATGGAGGGGGTAGGGGAATTTCCCCAGGGCTGAGGACACTCCTGTCCCATGAGATGGAACTGGGCCCTGAGCCGAGGTTCACAGAGATACCAGTCCCTGCCTGGCTGTGTGACTTTAGGCCACTGTCTTTCCCTTTCTGAGTCTCCAGTTCATGTCTCCAGGTTCTCCGAGGGTGAGCTTTTTAGGGAGAGAAGTTTTGGGGTGTACCCAAGGGAACTGGCAGGATTTAGGCACGAACCGGAACTGGGGAGCAGGAAGAACAGGATTCAAGGAGACGCAGGGACAGGTGGCCAAGGGTGAAGCACCTTTTGCTGACTCTGGGAATTAATTTTACATTTTTCAGCAAGGATTTGATTTAAAGCTGTGGGCAAAACCAAGCCCGGCAGAGCAGAGGGGCCCCAGGGAAGGCCCCCTGACTCCATAAATTAACATTTGCTTCAGAAAGTTCCAGAAGTCTTGGGCTTGCTGTCTCATGATCAGGGAAATAGGCACAAAGAGAGGCAAGAAAACTCCCCAGGACTATGGAGCTTTGCTTGTCCTTTACTCCCTCAGCACCTGCTTCTGGAGCACCTACTGTGGGCCTTGCTAGGCTCTGGTGGAGACCATGGCTGGCCCCGTCTGTGCCCTCACAATGGTCACCATCTACCAGGAGAGAGGGTCACTGACTTACTGTCACACACATCAACAGTGTTGCCACTGTGAGAGGTGCCATGAAGGGGACAGTGCTCACAAGGGCCCGAGCTGAGCCTTGGCGTGGCGGGGGGGGGGGGGGTCTTGGACGCCTTCTCTGAGGCAGTCTGGATTCATTTGCTACGGCTACCATCTGAAAGTACTGCAGCCTGGGGGCTCCCAGTTCTGGAGGCTGTAAATCCAAGGCCAAGTTGTTGGAGGTTGGTTTCTTGCAGTGCTTCCCTCCTTGGCTTACAAGTGTCTGTCTTTCCTGTGTCTTCACCTGGGCCTTCCTCCTGCTGTCTCTGTGTCCTAATCTCCTCTTCTTAAAAGGATACGAGTCAGATTGGATGAGCCCCCACCCTAATAACCTCATTTAACTTAATTCCTTCTCTAAAAACCTTGTTTCCGTATAGTCACACTCTGAGGTATAGGGTAGGACTTCGAATAGGAATTCGAAATAGGAATTCGAAGTGGGGAGGAGTGGGGTGGGGGGACACAGCTCAGCCCATAACAGGCAGTCCACACTTGAGCCGAAGCCTCAAAGTCAAGTAGAATTTAGCTTGGTAATAATAGGAGGGGAAAGAGTGTTTCAGGCAGAGGATACAATGTGGGCGAAGGCTGGGTGGCGGGAGAGAGCATTTGGTGGGGCTGGGTAGAGTGCAGGGACGGGATGGAGAGAGGTTCAGGACGAGGCCTAGGAGATGGAGTCCCTGTGCAGCCACTCCATGGCACACTTGACTGCATCCTTTTCTAGTCATTGGTTTCCTTCCTGGTGAAACGGGAGTAACCAAATCAGCCTTGTGGGGCTGGGAGTCTGGAGTGAGGTCACATAGGCTTAAAATGTCTTGTCCCGTGGCAGCTCCTAATAGGCGCTCAAGATGAGTCACCCCTTTTCTCTTCCCTCCCTAGACCACTCTTGGTCTTAGTCTCCTCCTTGTCCCCTACCCTGATTTATATGACCCAGCTTGAGATCCTGATCTACAGACCCAAGAAAGGCCTTAGCAAACATTATCATGATTCAGAAAAGCTGTTTGGGCCTCCCGGGAACCCAGGAGAAAAGGACAATTTTCTGGGGAGATGACTGTTTGAGTGTGCCTGACTTCTAAGCTATATAGGGCCAGGCATGGATTCTCCATAAAACGTCTGAGCCTCCTGTGAGATTTGGAGAGAAAAAACACCCTCCCTCAATATAACGTTGCCCTTTGTTGCAAAATAAATGGATCTCCAGTGTTAGGAGCCTCCTTCTCTTGGGGCCTGTTTGCTGGGTCTCTCTGCCCACAGGTCCTTGGTTTTCATTGGCTGGGTGGCTGTGGCAAGGCTATGCCTGCCCATTTGTGGCTCAGTTTGTACATTTGTGCTTTCATTTGACATATTTGAAAAATTTTATATAAACCGTTTATTTTAAAACAATTTTAGATTTATGGAAAAGATGCAAAGATAGTCCAGAGGGTTCCTGTTAGTAAAGCCCTCACCCAGTTTCCCATCTTGTTAGCATTTGACATTATGCTGACATTTGTCATAGCTGAGGAACCGATCCAGGTGCATCACCAGGAACCAAACTCATCCTTTTTTCAGATTTCACTAGTCTTTCCTTAATGTCTGTTTTCTGTTTCAGGATCCCAACCAAGATACCACATGACATTCAGTCTGCACGTGTCCTTAACCATTGATCTATGACAGTTTCTTAGGACCCAGTTTTATTTTGACAAATATTTTTGAGCACCTACAATGTGCATTGTTCTTGGTGCTGGGGAAAGAAAGAATTCTTTCTTCCATGGAGCCTACGTTTGGGGGTTGGGAGACAGGACACAAACAAGCAAATGTAAATATTAAATATGTCAGGTACTATATAGAAAAATAGGGAAAAGGGATTGGTTAGGAGCTGCTGTTCGAGATAGCGAGGTCTGGGAAGGCCTTCTTATGAGGAGACATTAGAGCAGAGACATGTTGGAGGTGAGAGAGCCTCCACATGGGTATCTGGTGGCAGAGTATCTACACAGAGAGTGGAGCAAGTGCAAAGGCCCTGAGGCAGGTAGTGTCTGAGGAGTGTGAGCAACAGTGAGGAGGTCAGTGGGCTGGTGCCCAGGCTGTGGGGGCGAGTGGCAAGGACAGATCTGTGTGGAGGTGGAAGAGTGGAAGCTGGGAGTAGGCTGGTGCCATGATCCAAATGAGCCAAGAGAGAGGCGATGGCAGCCTGGGCCTGAATGGTGCCCATGGAGGGTGATAAGTGGGCAGATTCTAGGCTTGGTTGAAGGAGGAGCCACAGGATTTGCTGGTGGAAACAGGGCTGGTGCTGAAACCTTCTGGCAGGGCTTGTATGAGGAATAAGAGAGGGTGATGTTAGCAAGGCTTAGAAAACTGTCAAGTTGGTTTTCCTCTCCATCTCCCGTGTTCAGAGATGTCTGGCCCAGCCCATCCTCTGGCTGAGGGCCAGTAATAAACCGCTGGGTGTTTGTTTGTTGTTTTAAAATATAACATTTTGCAAAAGTAGTAGAATCTCATTCCTTAAAAAAGAAAAAAAAAATTCATCAGGTACAAATGTATAGTGAAAAACAGTCTTCTTCCTAGCTCTGTCTCCTTCCTAGCTCCCCTCCCCAGGGGCAACCATTATTATTTCTTGGGTATCCTTCCAGAGACATTTTATACATATATATAAAAACATATGCACATATATTTGTGGGTTTTATTTCTATTTTTACACAAAATATGTTGGCAAATATGTAGGTCGCTTTTTTCTTATAATGGCTTTATTGAGATATGATTCACATACCACACAACTCACCCACTTAAAATACAATTCAGGGGTGCCTGGGTGGCTCAGTGGGTTAAGCCTCTGCCTTCAGCTCAGGTCCTGATCCCAGGGTCCTGGGATCAAGCCCCCCCCATCAGGCTTCTTGCTCAGTGGGGAGCCTGCCTCTCCCTCTGCCTGCCACACCCCCTGCTTGCTGTCTCTCCCTCTGTCAAATAAATAAATTAAAATCTTAAAAAAAAAAACAATTCAATGGATTTTGGTATATTCAGGCTGTGTAACCATCATTACCACAATAAATTTTAGAATATTTTCATCACCCCAGAAAGAAACTCCATACTCATTAGCAGTCACCTCCCCCCCCCCCACCCCAGGTCCTGGGCAACCACTAATCTGCTTCTTTCTCCATAGATTTGCCTTCTCTGGACATTTCCTGAACATAGAGTCATACAATATGGGGCCTTTTGTGTCTGACTGCTCTTAGTATGGTTTTTTCAAGATTTGTCCATGTTATAGCGTGTATCTCGTTCGTTATGTTACCAAATAATATTCCATGTGCTGGACATACCACATTTTATTTATCCGTTCAACAGTTGATGGACAATTCGGGTTGTTTCCACATTTGAGCTGTTATGAGCAATGCTGTTCCAAGTACTCGAGTTCTCGGGGATATGCTTTCAATTCTCTACCATCTAGGCGTGAAACAGCTGGGTCATATGGTAATTCTATGTTTAAACTTTTGAGGAGGTGCCAGACTGTTTCCCAGAGTGCTCACACCATTTTACAGTCCTACCCGTAGGGGACGAGGTTTCTGATTTTCCCACATCCTCGCCAACACTGACTATCTTTTTGATGAAGGCCATCCTTGGCGTGTGTGAAGTGGTATCTCATTGCGGTTTGGATTTGCATGTCCCTGATGATTAATGATGTTGCGCTTCTTTTTATGTGTTCGTTGGCCATTTGTGTATCTTCTTTGGAGGAATATCTGTTTAAATCCATTGACCATTTTTAATCATATTATTTGTTGTTTTGTTACTGACTTGTAAGTCTTCTTTATATATTGTAGATAAAAGTCCCTCATCAGATATATGATTCACAAGTATTTTCTTCCAGTCTGTGATTCTCTTTTCATTTTCTTCCCCCCGCCCTTTTTTTTTTTTTTTTTTGAGTGAGCTTTATGCACAATGTGGGGCTTGAACTCACAACCCCCAGATCAAGAGTCATGTGCTCCTTGGACTGAGCCAGCCAGGCGTCCCTCTTTTCATTTTCTTCATGGTGTCCTAAGCTTGGTGCAAAACTTTTTAATTTTCATGAAATCCAACTTGCCTACTTTTTCTTTTGTAGCTTGCACTTTTGGTGTCATACTTAAGAAACCATTGCTTAACCCAAGGACATGAAAATTTAGCCCTATGGTTTCTTCTCGGAGTTTCATAGTTTTAGCACTTACGTTTTTCAGGTGGTTTTCCCATTAAACAGAAAATCTCTGTATGTTGTGTCAGTGCGTAAGTAGGTCACAACATAAAGAACTTCCATTTTCTTTGTTACAGCTGCATAGTATTCACTTTCATGGGTGGACCCTAGTTTATTTACCTGGCCCTCTGCTAATGGACATTTAGGTTGCTTCCAATATTTTGCTCTCACAAAAATACTTCAGGGAACAGCCTTGACTATAGATGGCCATTCCTCACACATGTGGGTTTATATCAAGGAATAGAATTGCAGGGTCTGAGGGCGATATGTTTTTTGATCTTCAGTAGCGCCCTCCACTCCTGGTAGCAATGTCTAGAACAGGAACCATTCATGAATGATGATGGTTACTGTATTTTGAGTGCTCACTATATACGGACACTGGCATCCCGTCACAGTGACCCTCACAGTCAGATTTGAATCCCCCTTTTTCAGTGATCTGAGGTCCTATGGTCTGTCCACCTCCTGCACCTCTGACTTCCCACCATCCAATCCTCCCTGTGCCTTCGGAGTGCCTCCCACCCCTCCCAGAGCGACTCCTAGGGGAATGCAGACTCTCCATGTGGGGCCTGGCACATCTCTTCCTAAGACCACGCTCACTTGTGCAGAAGGCAGAGGCTGGCCAGTCACTAGGGAGTCTTGAAGGAGCAACTAAGGTATGCTTGGCACAGTCCCCAGAGGTGAGAAGTGGCCTTTGCTCTCTGGCTGTGACCCTCCGCGTAAGCAAAGCAGCCAAGTCTCAAAGACAGACTTCAGGAGATGTGGTCTGACTTGGGGGCTCAGGGTTGTAGCTGTGGGTCAGACAAATGTGGGTTCAGTCCTGATTCCTCCCCATGTTGCTTTGGACAAGTTATGGCCCTTCTCAGTGCCTCTGTTTCATCATCTGTAAAATGGCATTGTGGGTAGTACCTCCTGGCATCAGACCCCGCTGACTCTATTGTCCTGGTTGGCAAAGTGCTGTAGGAAATCAGAGGCAAGAAATGTGGCGAAGGATCAGGAAAGTCTTCATGGGGGGAGTGGGTAGAAGGGCATTGGAATGGAACTTGGAGGAGGGATGGCTCAGGAGCTAGGTGATGGCATTTCAGGCAGAGGAAACCCTGGGTGTCCAAGCTACCTCCTTGGAGCAGGACTCCCCAAACCTCATTTCTTCTTGAAAGCAGCCAGGAACAGTGTTTAAGAATGAGAGTTCTGGGGCCGGGCTGCCAGGGTTGGTCTCTGGTCCAGCCACTGATGAGCTGTGTGACCTTGGTCATGCCACTTAACCCCTCTGGGCTTTAGTTTCTGCAACCATGGAAAGGAGTTGTTCATATTTCCTAGGGTTACAGTAGGGAGTAAATGGGTGGGCGCCTGGAAGTCTCAGTCAGTAGAGCATGCGACTCCTGGTCTGGGGATTATAAATTCGAACCCCACACTGGGTGTAGAGATTACTTCAAAAATATTAAAAAATCTTTTTAAAAAAAGTAAATGAGTTATTATATGTAAAGCACTCAGACCAGTGATGGCACACAGTAAGTGCTCAATGAATGTTAATTTTTACAAGGAGGAAGGCAAAGCATTAGATTACTCTGTTTCTCAGATGGGAAAAATTAAGGCCCTCTGCAAGTGTGAATGCCCAGGGTCACTTTGGAGTGACTCAGGGGTTCATTCATTCTTTTATTCGTTCAGTAAATGTTTCCTGAGCACCTACTTTGTGTCAGGCTCTGGGAGATACTAGGGATCCAGGCAGTGGTAAACAAGATAGCCTCCACCCCAGAGAACTTCTGACCTGCCCACAGGGTGCCCTTTCGAGGCCAGAAAGGATTCAGGATTTTAACATGAAGTGTCTAAAACCTGGACAAAAGGATAACAGGAGTCAAAATGACCCGCTTTACCTCACCCTTCCTACAGATGAAGCAACTGCGACCCAGAATAGGGAAGCAGGAGCCAGGCCATGGGCCCCTGAGTGCCAGTGTGGGCCTCTCCCCAGTGCCCTGCAGGCGCTGGGACAGCAGGTCAGGAGCAGGGGAGCTGATAGAAAGCAGCTGGATTCTGGCTATAGCTTAGAGGTGGAGTGAACAGGATTTGCTGGTAGGTGGGAAGGGCGTGGGGGCGCATGAGAGAAAGCAGGAATCCAGGAGGACTCTAGGGTTTGGCCTGAGCAAGTGGGGATAGAGGTGGTTTCTGCTGCGGGAGAGCTGGGGGCTGGCTGGGCAATGGAAGGGGTAGGGGGGGTCCAAACCCTTGTTGGGTGGGTGGTTGGATGGATGGATGGACGGATGGCCAGACGCTTTTCCCCGGCCCTCCAGAGGGGCCCTACTCACTCGCTTTCAGGTTTGTCCAGCTAGTCAAATGGAGGCAGAGGAGAGCCCCAGGCTGGAGGTGTGACCTCCCCGCCGGAGGCTACAAATGGGCGAGGCTCAAGGGTAGGGTCCTGAGGCCACCAACATCAGGAGGTTCCATCCAAAGTTTAGGGTTTCTCCTCCCATGAAATGTCCCAATTTTTAAGTATCGTGATAAATTTGATATTGTAATAAATCTCCACATACCCCCCCCCCAAATATGTCCATAGGCCCCATTTGGCCTATGGCCTGGTTAGGACATCTGGTCTGTGGGTCTGGACTCCGAGTGCCAGGGTCTGAGTCTGGCTCTCCGTTTCCAGCTTGGGTGCCCTTGGGCAAGTGACTTAGCTTCTCAGAGCCTTGGCTTTCTCAACTGTAAAATGGGAACAATAATAGTACTCACTGCCTGGGCTCATAGTAAGGGCTTTCTAGCTGACAGCGAGGATGAAGCGCTATTTGTGATGGATTTTAATGGCGAGCGAGGTGGACGACGCTGAAAAAGAGCACTGGGCTCTGGGGTGGTATCCTGCCTCTCTCGTGACAAGCTCTGTGACCTAGCACCAGGTTTTAGACCTCTCTGAGGAAGAAGTGCATTGTTTCTGGAGTTGGGCAATGGTCAGCAGGCCTGCTGAGGCCTCTGAGCCCTCACCCACCACTCTCGCTCCCTGCCTTCTTCCCTCCAGCCTCACCCACCCACCACCTTCCACCCCTCCACCCTGCAGCCAGAATGGTCTTTCAAAAAGCACAAATCTCAGCATGGTCTTTCCCTGCCTGGAGAAAAACCATGTTGGCTCCCTGCTGCCTTTAGGAAAAAGCCCAAAAACCTTAGCCTGCATGAGGAGGTGGGCGACCACCCTCACCTCTCATCTCCTTCCACCAACCCTGCTTCTGTACCAGCTGCACACAGCCCCTCACCCAGCTCTGCACGCCCAGGATCCACCCACCAGTTCCTGAGCGCTGCCCCTTGCTGGATCCAGCCACTTGCCTCCCGCAGTGACCGATGGCTTCTCCACGGTCTCCCCACATTCCCTCTTACCCTTTCCTCTCTGCAGCCCATTTTCCACAAGCAGCCAGAGGGATCCTGAGAAAAATGCAATTTGGATGGTGTCACCTGCTTAAGACCCCTCCGTGGCTGCCTGTTTCTCTGTGAGGGAAGCCTCGAGACCTGGCCCATCTCCAGCCACACTGTATGGTTTCCCCGCTGTCCGCTCCCCATGGCCTCTGGCACCCACTGGGGGCCTTTGCACATGCTGCTCCCTTTCCTAGAGGCTTTCTACGTGGCTCCTTCAGGAGAGCCTCCCTGACCACCAACCCCTGCCCCCCAGCCCACATCTCACCCACCTCAGCTCCCCCCTCAGGTGTTAATCACCTGTTCGGGAGGCAGGGCCTGGCACTGGTACCCGCCCTTTCTGTTGGCAAAAACGCCACTCACCTTTCAAGGCCCAGCCCAATGTCATCCTCCCAGGTGAAGCCTTCTTTAACATAGCCCCATGCCCCAGCCTGTTCTGGATCATTCCCTCCAGGCATCCCCGGCTGGCGGCGGAGACGGCTCCATCCTGGCTTCCTATGAGCTTTCTTTCCTCTCTTTCTGTCTCCCACACCCAACATTATAATTATCACTGGATGGTGAGCTCCTCAAGGCCCAGGAGCCTCACGGTGAAGGGAGCTCACGGTTATCGAACCAGCGCGGGCCCCGTGCTCAGCACTCTCCTGCATTTTCTGCTTGAGTCCTCATGACCCGGTGGGGTCAGAGGCCCTGAAAGCCCCACCTTGAAGAGAAGCCAGTGGAGCTTGGAAGGGGGTTAAGTCACGTGCCCACCGTCACCCCACAAGTCTGACACCAAGCTGGAGCCTTTAAGGAGCAAGGGCAGTACCGTACGTCCAGCGTCTCCCACGGGCCAGGTGCCGGCTGAGGCCTCCCCAGGTGTTTCCACCTCACAGTGCCTTTGCTCCCGACTCCACTGTGTGGCTGGGGGGAACAGAAGCACGGGGAGGGTAAGTAACTCCGTGAAGCTCCAGAACAGGGTTTGAACCCGTGCTGTCTGGCACTGGGTCGTGGTCACAGATCTCATGCTGCGCTCGCCATCAGATCCTCCTCCCTCTGACCCACCTGGAGGCTTCTCTGTATCTTGGCACCCCGGACACCTGGAACAGCAGGCAGCCCCCAGGTGCCACTAGTTAGTGAGTGCACGACGAAGGAGGAAGTAGGTAAGTGGTGGACACGGGACCCTGCCCCAGCCATCCCAGAGCTGTGTCTGGAAGTTCAAAGATGCAGCAGCCCCTCTCCCAGGCTCGGAGCTCCCCCACCCAGTTGTCCAGACAGCCCCAGGGAAGGACCAGATCCATAAACATGAGGCTCCACTTGGGCGCAGGAGGGGCTCTGGGCACTGTACAAGTCCTCAATATTATTGCCTTATTGTCATTTAAATGGAGCCTGCCTTAAACAGGCCACCCAGTTCTAGCCACCAGCGCTGGACAAAACCCCCATTGAAAAGCCAATTACAATCACTCCATCTAAATTGTCATGGATTTGTATAGAAAATTACATCTCCATTTAGTCCTGAAGCGACGTCCTGGGCATGGACAGAGGGGAGGCTGGCCCATTTACCCCGCCGACTCAGCGCGGGTGCCGCAGGCAGAGAGAGAGCCCAAGCTGCCGGGGCTCGGCCGGCCTGGGGAACAAAGGCCAGTTTGTGGGGGCCTGGAGAGAAGCTGGGCCTCTCAGGGCGGCTCGGATTCCAGGCCTGGGCCGATGGACCCTGCCCCGCCAGCTGGTCTCCCCTGCTGGCGGCTGTGGCCAGATGAGCTCCTGACAGCCGGCTTGGGGCGGCCCGTCAGCTCTGCCACCATCCAGGGCGGCTGGAGCTTGGCTCCTGTCCACAGGGCCATGAAATGAAGAAGGTTTCACCCAGGGAGCACTGGACCGGGATCCCAAGAGCTCAGATTCATTCATTCTTTCATTCGTTCACAAGTTATTAAGAGCCTGCTGGTGGTGTGAGCCGCACAGTAGCGTAGAAACGAGGACCGGCTTCGGAGTGTTCTGGGTTTGATTCAAGGCTCTGCCCTCAGTAGCTGTGGCGAGAAGGCTACTTCGATGACTCCTTGAGTTCTGAAGTTGTGGGGCACCCACTATGTGCCAGAGGATGGGATAACATGGTCCTTGGTCCTGCCCTTTACGTCCAGCAAGGGTTTACTGTTTCCCAAATGACGAGTGTTCTGAGGGGCGTGAACAGGGCCTGACATGGGATCTGGGGACTTGCTGTGTACATAGGCAGTTCAGAAGGAGCTGGCCCTGCCAAGACAAATGGCAAGGGCACTCCAGGCAGACGCAACAGTATGTGTGGGTAGGTGCGCGGGCGGGTCGTGGGGCAGGCTGGAGCAGTGAAGGGAGAGTGTGGCAGGGGACAAGGTCAATGGGAGCACCCTGAGGTCTCTGGGGGTGCTCCCCTGAGCCACCGTTTCCTCATCTGCAAAAACAGGAACATGACCTTAGCTGCCAGAGCCCACCAGGGCTCGGGCTAGGACGCAGGAGATTATGTATATGGGCTCTTAGCCTGGCGCTGGGCACAGGATGCCCCTGGCTAACTGAGACACCTGGACTTGGGTGGCGCTCCCTAAGTCTGAGGGCACAGCCCACTCCTCCTGGTCCCTTGGGGTGATGGCTCAGGGGCTGTGCATGCATTATCTCCCAACAGCCCTGTGAGGTGGGGCTTTCACAGATAAGGAAACTGAGGCAGCGCCACTGGTCAGCTAATTATTTGTTACTATTTCCCTTATTCCTACTATGGGTTACCCAAGGCCTGGCACAGAGCAGATCCTCATGGAGCGTTTGTTGAATCAGTGAACACATCTGGAAGGGGGTTGCTGGGCAAGAGCAGGGAGCTCCGGGGGAGCTTCCTATCTGTGTGCATGTGTGTGAGTGTCTCCACGTCTGAGTGTGACGGTGGGATTCCGAATGTGACTCCTTCGACTCTCTCCGATGACTGAGCTCGAGGGACTGTGTCTGACAGTGTCACACACTGGTCTCCCAGAGTCCTTGCCCAAATGTCCGGTGGCTGTGGGGACTCTGTCAGAGTGACTGTGTGTGTGACTGTGTCAGACTGTATGTCACTGCCTACATATGTCTGTCTGGGCCCTCAGGGACACTTGGCACCCTTTCAGGGACGGGTGGACTGGCAGGCCTGGAGGCGACTGTGGGGTGGGGCAGGACCAGCAGGTTCAGAGGTGAAGAGGGCAGAGCCCCATCCTCCCCCACCCAGCCCTGCCAGGCAGACAGGCAGATGGAAAAAACGTTCACACCCGGGGCAGGCGGGTGGGTGGCTGCCCCACCAAGGACTGCTCTGTGCACGGAAAACAAGTTCTTCTGGTATCAGCTCGAGTTTGGCAGGAAGTGGCTTTTGGGTGGCAGGAAGCTGGATTCAGCTCATATCAACCCCGGCCGAGGGGCAGGGGAGCAGTTATCTGGGGTTAAACAGAGTCACCGAGAAGCGGGGCCCTAACGCCCTGTACCCGATATTGCAGAGGGCACAGCCCACCCCTCCTGGTCATTTGGGATGATGGGTGGGGAGGGGGAGGCCTTGTAAAGAAGACCTGCTGCCTCTCACTTGCTACTAGACCCCGGATCCCAGACAGAGCTCCTCCTCCACCTCACGTGACCCCCATTTAGCAGATGTGCAGACTGAGACTCCAAGAGGCAGTGGCTGGCCTGAGGTCACCAAGACAAGTGGGGAGAAGGGGAGGAGGGAGACTGCAAGAAACGTGTAACTACCTAGAGACAAGAGAAAAACCAGGACAGAGAGCAAAGAGGAGAGAGGAGATGGGAACAGGACAGGGCAAGTAGTTGAAGGAATGCAGAGAATAATGAGACTAGGCCAGTGGGAAGATTTCTGGGGTGCCCACTGTGTGCCAGGTCCTCCCAGGAACATCACAGCTGACCTTTGGATCCTGATCTGAACCCATTTCCCAGATAAAGGCAGTGAGACCCCCAGAGCCTTGACAGCTTACCCATACCTGGAATCTAGGTCTGATTCCAAAGCCCATGTTCCTTCAGCCCATGCCCCTGTGCTCGACTTCCAGGGAAGGGAAGCAACTGTACTAAAAGGGGTGCCCAATCTGTTTTCCTGGGTATCCTGTTGCAGAATTCACCCAGTTGGCCCATGGAGAGTCAGGGTTCAAACCTGTGCAAAGTGGCTACAGAATCCACGTGCTTAACCATGTGACGGGGTGTGCCCAGCACTATGCCAGAGCAGGCAGAGAAAGCCAGGGTTCTGCCCTCAGGCTGGGACCCAGAAGGTCCAGTCGCCGATCTGAAGTCCCAGAGCTATACCCGGAGAGAAACCGAATCTCCCAACTCCCGGCCCTGGACACTCTCGTGCCCCTCCACTCAGCCCCCACTGGAGCCCCTAGGGAGTGGGCCACTGGTCCTTCTGTTCTCATCCCAAAAGCAGCACCCAAGCTGTTCCCTGGCTAGGATGCTGATTTGAAGCTCAGTTTGTATGTCGTTTGCACATTACTCAGTGCATGTCAGAAGGTACGAACATCTCCCTTTCCCAGAGAGAGCTGCTGGGCCCCCCTGCCCTCCTCCAGACAGCAAAAATGCCAGCCGGCTAGACAGGGAGCTGCGCCCTGGCCTCTGACAGCACCCGCCTGCTGCCGCCTCCCCCATTCCCTCCTGGAGCCAAATTTAGGCAGCTCTGCTACTGAGAGATGGGGAGAGCAGAGGCAGGAAACCGTGAGGTTGGAGGCAGCCCTGCCTTGGCCTGCACAGGGTGGGGTGGCCCCCGGGGTACCCCTGTCCCTAAAGCCCTTGGCCCAGCCTCCCCCGTCCCTCCTCCCACAGGAATGCAGGCCAGGTTGGGGAACGCAGGGTTCTCAGCTGCAGCCCAGGGTGCTGGCTACTCTGGCCATGAGGGAGGAGGGAGAGATGGAGGGAGGGAGGAGGTCATGGCCAGGGCAGTGGGGAAGGGATCAGATAGCCTCCTCCAGCCCCAGACACCGGCTGCCACTGGGGACAGGAGCCTGTTCTGCTTCTCAGCACTTCCTGCCCCTCCTTCATGTGCCCACCCCAGATCTGATTCTGGGGTGGGGGCAGGAGGTACAGCTGGGCCTTTGGGGACTGAAATCCCCCCAAAGGCTCCACCAGTCTGCTTCCTCCTTGGGCTAGACTTTAACCTTGGTGGTCTTGGTTTTCCTACCTGCGAAATGGAGAGGTTGGCCTAGAATGATTTCCATGTGGCTACCCATGCCGAGAGCAAGGGTTTCTGGGAGGCCTGATAGAAATTAGGGAGGTGGCAGTGGCTTTAGGCCTAGGAGCTTCTTAGATTTTTCAGGTAGGGCTCCTCAGTGATGTGGGATGTGGGTGGGCTGAACAATTAAAGACCTGGGCTGGATTCCAGCCACCAGGAAGCTGGGGGTGGAGTTAATAGTGCCCGGTAGCTGGAAGCATGGATCCTGGGGTCTGATTGCCTGGGTTTGAATCCCAGCTCTACCACTCATGACTGGGCAAGTTGCCTCAGCTTTCTGTGCCTCAGTTTCCTCACCTCTGAGATGGGGGTAATAAACCTCCCAGAGCTGCTGGGAAAGTGAAATGAGGCAGTGAATGTTTGGCACACATGAAGTGCACCACGATGCCAGCTACCAGTGTGACTGTTTTGTCTCCCTGAGCGTTTGGGAGGCCCGCCCCCTCCCCCCCAGTTATAACGGATGTGAATGCGATGGGGAGGCGCTGTAGCTTGATGGTGAAATGGGCATCGTGATGGGGTTCAATTCTGCGTGACCCTGGGCAAATGGCCACACCCCACTGCGCCTTGGGCGGGGAACAGCAGAGGCTCCTATCACACAGGGTCTGTGAGGATTACACAGATCGGTCTTGGCACAGCGCCTGGCACATAGCGGGCGCTCCCTGAAGGGGAGCTGGCCAGATCGAATGGTACCGGCCCGCACAAAGGACAGGTGGGCAGCGTCCCCAGGGAGAGGGGGGGAGAGGGAGAGGAGGGCGGCGGACGGGGCAGGCGCAGGGCAGGTGCACAGGGAGTGGGGAGGCGGGGCTGGGAGAGGGGGAACGCGAGGGCGGGCGCGCGGGCGCGCAGCAGGTGCTTGTGGAGTGGGCGGGGCCCCGCGCGGGCGGGGTCTCCAGGTGAGCGGACGCGCGCCTGGAGGCTGGTGACAGGGGGGAGGCGCGCCGCCCTGGCCCACCGCCGGAAAGCGTCCCTGTGTCTTTAACGCCCTCCTCCCCGCGTCCCCCCCCGCCCCCTTTGTGCGCCCCCCCCAAAAGCAGGGCTGCAGCCGTGGAGCCGTCCCCCCTGCACTGACAGCTGGTATCTAATTACTGTGTGAGAATGGAAAGTCAGGCTGTCCCAGCTCCGGGGAGAGGGGATTAACGTCTCCTGCAGAATACACTTCCTCTGGTGGGTTGCCATGGTTACTCTCATTACCTGCCTGCCCGCGAGGAGCCCGCGCGAGCCGCTCCAGCAGGCCCTCCGAACCCGGGCCGGGCGCGCGCGCACCTCCCCGCTCCTCCCCGCTTCTCCCCGCCCCTCCCCGCCGAGGCGCACGCGCGTGCGCCCTGGGAGGGGGGGAGCGGGAGCAGCCTCACCCCCCGCCCTGCGCCCTGCGCCCTGCGCCCCGCGCCCCGCCCCCCGCCCGAGCAGCTGTCAGCGGCGCGCGCGGCCCGGCCAGCCCCTGCGCGCGCTGTCAACAGTCATTAGCGCGCGGGCCCTCCCCTCCCCCTCCAACTCCCCTTGACCCCCACCCTAGCGCTGGGTGGGGCCCGCACCTGGGGCCTCCGCTTGTTAGCGCACCCCGCCGCCCGCCGCGGCCCCGGAGGGACCCGCCCTCAGGGCTGCTTGGCTCAGGACCTCCCCCTTCCACCTAGAAGCCACCCCTCAGCGACCCCATTCCCTGTCCTCGGCCAAGGCTCCCGAGGGAGGCGGGTCCCCAGAGCCCTGGGCCGCGCCCCTTCAGAGTAGTAGCGACAGAGGTCATTTATGGGTGTCTCGCCCAGGGTGGGCGCTATGTGTGCCCCATTTGGGTTCCTGCAGCCATCCTGTCACATTGTGTCACCGCAACACAGGAGGAGACTGAGGCTCAGGCCAGCCCTTTGGCCAGGGTCAGGGCTGGATTGTCTTCAGGCCTATGACTTCACCCCCTAGGGCACTGTGCCTCGTGGACACCCCCAGGCCACAACCCCAGCCAGGGCCCCTACCCTGTCCTGCCTGACAGTGCCCTTGGCTGCTCCCTCCCTCCCTTAAACTGGGGTCATTGCTCCCCTTTTTGCCAAAAGGGGGACACTTGGGGCTGCTGCACCCCTTTCTCTTTCCACTCTCCCCCCATCCTTTCCAGATATTCCAGAGCTAACCAAAAAAAAAAGGGGGGGGGAAGAAAAAGAAAAAAAATATTCAGAGCTGTTGGAAGGATATGGCATCCCTCAAAGGTAGCGCTGTCATTGGGGGGCTGATCCCAGGCACCTTCCTGTGGCCCGGGGGTGTGCATTTCGGTCCCCAGCGTGATTTGAAAGAAGATGGAGGTTCAGCGAAGCAGAAAGGAGGTCTTGGAATATGTGAGGCCTGTTCCAGATGGCAGGTGCGCCGCGGTGGCGGCTCGGCACTAGCAGTTGGAGATTGTGCACAAGGGTGGAGAAGAGGCAGGTGCTACACTGAGTCCTCAGTGCCTCGTTTATGTATTTATTTATTTATCGGGGGTGTGGTCTCCTGCCTTGCCCATCCCAGCCTCCAGAGCTCATGGCAGCTATGGGTCCCAACATTCTGGTGCAGATCTCTGTTTTGGAGGTTGTTTTTTTTTTTTTTTTTTAATTTGCCTGATTTTGGTTTTGGTTTCCAGTGCACAGTAGGTAGTATTTATAACAAAGATATTCAAATGTTGTCCTTGTTCTATTTAGGCAATGCCTTCCCCTCAGTCACCCGACTCCCTGGCTTTACAAATGATGACCAGCTTGGGGATTCTAAGAAGGAAATTTCTGGATATTTGGGTGCGGGTCGGTCTTCTGGTTTTCTTCTTTTCAGTCCCTCAGCTCATTGTGGCTTATAAATTTCCTCTCCGCCTCTCTCCTTTCTCTCTGAGAACCATTTGCGGGAGGCTGACTCCTCTCCTTGGGTCTTCTTCCAGCCCTGCCAGGAGCTGGAAGGAGACTTTGTAAGAACCCCCCCAAAACTGGTACCTGCACCTGCAAAACCTCAGCCCTGCCTGAATGTATTACAGTGTGGCTTGAGAGGCAGGAGGAACAGCCGCAGTTCCAGAAACTGGAAGTTGCATGCCGCTGATATTTGCAGTAACTTTGGCCTGTGATGGCAGCCACTTGGCTGGCTGGCCCGGATAGGATGGAGAGGCATCCTCACATTTGCCTGAGCAATCAGCCCCCTGAAGTCCCGGGCTCCCACATAAGTGGTAGCCAAAGGTATGTCCTCCACTGATGGCAATCTTGTTGATTTTTATACCTTATCAAGAGCTGGATCTGAAAGGCACCAAAAGGGCACACATCCTGAGGACTTTCTGTGTGGTTTCTTCCTCTGCTGTAGGAACCCAGTTGAGAAATGTCCCTGCTATTTAGCCACATCCTCTCAATCATGGCCTCGTCGTTGCTGGAAGGCATATGCTGCTAATATTGTGGTGGGGGGCCCCCTAACCGGCTCCCTGGTGGCCTGAACCGGTGAGCCCACCTTGATAAGTATGTAACTTACTACCAGCAAGTGGCTTCAAAGTTCCAACGGAAATGACAGAACTGAAATCCATTAGCTGTTGGACAGGGGTCTGTTTAATTGGCTTAGGGGGAAGACAGGCAAAGTAGCTCACCTGAAGGAGGCCACCCTGGCAGGGACCTGTCTCACGACCTGGCCAGGTCTGCTCATCTCCCTTGTCGAGGCCTGCAGCCCTGGGGGTCACAATCCTGCTTGTGCTGAGCGCTCAGATCACTTGTGGAAACTGAGGAAGCCAGAAAAGACCGGTCAAGGGATGACCTGCTTAAGTATTAATCAACTTTGCCAGGGAGAACCTAAAAATCTGATGTCAGGTTGCTGAGCACTCCTGCCCTTTCTTTCCATAATCTGCATTAAGTCACTGGGCAGGTGTTTTGAATTTATAGTACTGTTGCCCAGTAAGGTTCTTTTATTCCCACCATTAGAAAAATTGGCCTTCAGCTAAGGAGAAGAAAAATATTAATATTAATATATTAGGCCTAGAAGCACAGAGCAAGCATCTATTTAATAAGCCAACTAGTTACCTCTCTATGGAGACATTCTAATCAGCTGTTCTCAAAATCTGGTGCATCTGAATCATCTGGGGGAACCCTAGTAAAAACCCCAGAGAATGAGATTTGGTGGGTCTGAGGCAGGGGCCTGAGAGTCTGCATTTCTATCCAGTTCCCAGGTGATGCCGATTCTGATGGTCTAAGCACCACACTCTGGGACCGCCCTTCTAAATACTGTGAAACATGAGCAGTATGTAAACAGACATTTGGTGGTTTCCTCAATAACTTGCAACCTGGCCTTTAGTTTGGAATCCAGATGGGCTGGTTTCAAGGAAGATGGTGATGTCCAGGAAAGGTAGTATGAAATTTTTAAAACTCCATGAAATTTTTACAGCTCTTGTCATGTCTGGTTTTGTTGGCCTGGGTCTGGCTGGCTGTTTTGGAGTTGGCTGGTTCAAAAGGATGTAGTGTGTTGCCATGACAATATTCTTCCCCAAGCAGGAAGGCCCCCGAGGTTGGTCCTGCACAACGGACCATGTATTTCTCGTGGCTTTTCCCTTGGGGAGCTTCAGGGTTCCAATCCGTCACTCCTGGTTGGCGTTCCTGGGAACCTGGGGAGAGTCAGGAGGCTCTAGGCCCCCTCTTCATTCAGCCTATAGATGAAGTGAGCTTTCTTTGTCAAACCAAGGCCCAGCTTGCTTAGGGCCATGGATCAGATTAAGCTAATTTGGGTACAAAGCAGAAGTGGTTGGCAGGGGCATCCCAAGGCCATGGGGAAGGTGCTTTCTGCTCCTTTAATTAGCAGCTCTTGCCTTGTAACACTGTGTGTGGATCCTCAGCTAAGGAAGGCATGCCTCTCCTGCAGCACTTAGCATGAAGGTTAGTTCCTCCAAGGATGCCGGGCATGGCAGAGATGTCTGTTGCACGTGACGGCCGTGGGATCCCTTTGTTCTCTGCCCAGGGTTCTCCTTGAAGGACAGGCAGATATCCTGGTGTTCTTCCCTTAGGGTGTGGCACACATGGTGTCCAGGTGGCCACAGCTCACCAGAGGACAGTTGAAGGTGTGGCTCTGCAGACCTTGTGCGGTTTGCACGGGGGTTGCTACAAGCCTGCTCCTTTCCTGTGTACATCCCTGCAGCTGAGACAGACCCATTCGAGGACCCAGGTTTGAACATCAGGGGAGATCACAATAGATTTTCAAAGAGGGAGTTACTAAAAATGATCCCCGGAGAGTTTCTCTGGGGTAATTTTATGATCACATAGGACCAGGTGCAAAGCTGGTGGGTACCCGTGTCTGCCTTCGAATGGAGATGGGAGGCTGGGACAGAGGTCCAGCCCTGGGCCGTATATATTTTTTTTAATTTTTTTAAAATTTATTTATTTGTCAGAGAGAGAGGGAGAGAAAGCAAGCACAGGCAGACAGAGTGGCAGGCAGAGGCAGAGGGAGAAGCAGGCTCCCTGCTGAGCAAGGAGCCCGATGCGGGACTCGATCCCAGGACGCTGGGATCATGACCTGAGCTGAAGGCAGCCGCTTAGCCAACTGAGCCACCCAGGCGTCCCTGGGCCGTATATTTTGCTGTTTAATCTGGGTTGGTTAGTTACACATTGGCTCTAGGAAAACTTATGTCAAATTTGTGTGACAGCCTTCGTGTGTTACTTAGGAATTCAGCATCTTCTCTAATAGTGGGTATTAGCTTGGGGGACCCATGCTGTAACCTGAATGGATCTGAAGGACAGGAGCTAAGAGCAGATTCCTAAACCCAGAATGTCCAAATTCAGTGAGTCCAAAGGGAAGAGATGAACATTGATAAGCCAGATGCCTGACATACGCTCTTAGCATAATCCTTGAAACAGCCAACTAGGACGTTTTAGGCCCATTTCCCAGGTGAGGAAACTTGAGATTCGAGAGGTCAAGAGGTAGGGCACCTGGCTAGCTCACTTGGTGGGGCCTGTGACTCTTGATCTCAGGGTTGTGTGAGTTTGAGCCCCACATTAGATGTAGAGATTATTTAAAAAAAAAAAAAAAAAGGTCAAGAAGTGACCTGCCCAAGGTTACCAAGCTGGTTAGGGCACACTTCCCATCTCACCTACCTAAAATACTCTTTCATCAGATTATTTTCTTTCTCTATTCCTTCCCACCAAATTTTATCTCCCTTTTCCAGAAGTATCTGTGTTCTGGCTTGAAACAGTTTCATGAGCAGAGAGATCTATTTGCTTTTAAGCAGTTAGACCCATTATTATGCCTCTAGATTAGGATTATCAAGATGTGGAACGATCCACCCCGTTATACTTTTCTAAAATATACTTTTAAAAGAGGTTTTATTTATTTGTTTATTTATTTACTTACTTACTTATTTGGGAGAGGGAGTGTGCATGCAAGCTGGGGGTGGGAGGGGGGAGGAAGAGGGACAAGCAGACTCCGCACAAAACACAGAGCCCAACGCAGGGCTCAATCTCACCACCCAGAGACCACGACCTGAGCCTAAATCCAGAGTCAGATGCTCAACTGCCTGAGCCTCCCAGGCGCCCCGAATATACTTTTAAAATTAAAGCTTAACAGACCTACAGAGAAGTACACAGATTGTAAAGTGTTCAGATTAATGGCTTTTTATCAAATTAACCCACCGGTAAAACCACCACCCAGATTAAGAAATAAAAACCCAGTTACATTTTCATGCTTCCGATCCTTTTGTTAGTTTTTGCCAATGGGAACCTCTGGCTAGACATATATTCTAACTGGGCTGTCATAATATTTGTCCCTTCCCAACTCCATCATGGCAGTGTTGGAAGATCTCCTAAAATGCTGGGTAGTTACAAGTCAGCTAATGAGTCTGTCACTAGTGAGTCCTCTTTATAGATGGCCCAGGACTTCAAAGGGGACTTCAGACACCCCCCAGGAATAAGGTAACTCCTGAGAGAGTTTAAGAACAGAAGAGTCATGGAATTTTATAGCTCATCTCATAAGTGAAACTCAGGGAGGCTGAAGAATTTGCCCACAATCTCACATCAAGGAAGCAGGACCAACAGGCAGCGATTCCTACACAGTGTGCACACGCACGTGCACACACACACGCACACACACACACACACACCCCATGCATGCTATCTGAGAAGTCCCCATTGAAATGGACCCTGACTAGGAAGGAAGCCATTGGCAGGAGGGTCTGTGCGGGGCCGGTGAGGTCACCCCCGCAGAGTCTGCCCGCTAGCTCTAGGACTTGGCTCCCTCCACTCCAGATGCCCGTCTGCTCTCAAGGGGGCCACTGGCAAAAAGATAGCCCTGTTCACCCATCATGGCATGTTGGGAAAGTTGCTGGATGAAACCAAACCCTGTCTATGGCCAGAATGTTCCATGAGTAGGTGTCCCATTTAGCACCACCTCTCTTTTCCTTGGACTACAAAGACGGAGGCCCCAAACCCACTCTGCCACTTACCAGCCCCTATGCCACAGGCGGGTCCTGACCCTGACAACCTCCCAGGCTTGTTGCGATGTTTGGCCCTATTAGAGCTGGGGGAAACTTTGCAAATGACAAGGCACTCTGTAATCATAATACTTATCCAGCAGGTCCTATGGGCCAGGCAGGGGGCCAATGCTGCAGGGGTATCTCCTTTATTCCTCTCCGCAGCTCATATGGGAAAGGTGCTTCCGTTAGCCCCATTTTCCAGGTAAAGTACTTGAGGAGTAGAGAAGCAAAGTCACTGCTCGGGACCACACCGCCACTTCAGTGGTGGGCCCCATGCCGACCGAGGGAGAGTTTATGTTTAAGCGACCCTGCCTGCCTGCCGCTTATAAGCAGTCAGTCATTTGGTAGCGACTTTTTGAGCCTGTTAAGTATCAGGCATTGCTCCAGGTGTTGGGGAGGCTGCCTGAGCCCACATGCAAAGCCCACACCCTCCCAGAGCTGACGTTCTTGAGCCATGAGCAAGATCCTTTAGGAAAGAATTCTCTGGGAGGTTTGTGTTTTTGGATACTTTTAGAGAGAAGCCCGCCTCCTTTCCCTCCAGTCCTCCCCCTACACACGTACGTGCGCGCACACACACACACACACACACACACACCTGCTTGCTCTTCATTGTTGAAGCCCCCCAGAGTTCTCCAATGAGGGAGATGAGAGAGATGATGGCTGAGAGCAGGGTGTCCCAGAGTCTATGTGTCTCCGACACCCTATGAATAAAGACCTCACCAAGCAGTCCACTCCCTGAGGGACCCCAACCATATCCCCCAGCCTCATGCCCTGCAGTTTCCCTGCTCCCGCCCAGTGCCACTCGTGGGAGCATGGCAGGTGCCTGCCCAGCAACAGGACCCCATCTCAGCCCCAGCGCACCTTCTCAGGGCCAGCAGACAGCACTCAGGCTGGCCTGATAAGAGGCTCAGGGGCCCCCTTGCTCACGAGGCCCTGCCACCTCCCCGTGGCCTTGTGTCTGTTATTCTCTGTATCTCCAGACACAAAGGGTCTGGGTCTATTGCGGGCGCTCAGCTGCCAGAGTGGGGAGGGCGGGCAGGGGTGACGAGCTTTTCAGAAAGGCCAGGATAGAGGCAGGAGTCACCCAGGTGATCCGAGCCATTCCCCGGGGACCCCAGCCCAGGACCACAGTGAAAGCTTGCTGCTAATTGGCGAGCCCCTGATGGGCTACATCTACTTAGCACCCCCCTCCCCAGAGACTTCCAGGATGGTCTTGGCACAGCATGCGATGCGAGAGCTCCCCGCCCGAGTCTGGCACAATCTGTCTGAAATTGTGAACATGGAGCCTCTTGGTTTTTTAATTTGTAGTTTCGTTGCTGTCGTTCTCTGCCCATTGTTTCTGGGAGATTGGTATTGGTGGCTACCTGACTCTGGTGCCCCCAGCCCTGGGGCCCTCTCAGCAGGCTCCTTCCACACCCCCGGCCCTCCAGACCTACCACTGGAGGCCTTGCGGGTCAGGGAGCAGCGCCGTCCCTGCCCCCGCCCCCCCCCCCCCCGCCCCGACCCTTTGCCAGGCCTCAGGGCCCAGCTCTTGCCCCACCGTCATCCCCACCACTGACACAGCTTGTCCGCCCTGTCGCAGGGGGCAGATGGCCTGTCGGAGCCGGAGGGCATCTCTCTGAAGCGGGTCGCTGTGGTGGAAGATTTCTTTGACATCATCTACTCGATGCACGTGGAGAGCTCGGCGGAGCCAGGCAAAGCCCCCAAGCACGCTGGGCAGAAGAAAACCTACCGAGCGGTGAGATGTCTGTCTCTGGGCCTCTGCGGGCAGCCCCGGGCCTTGGCAGGAGGCCACGGGCTCCGCACATGTTGGGCGGGGGCAGGGCAGGGAGCTGAGGCGTGATGAAACGGCCTTTGGGGACCCAGGGGGGCACAGGGCAGGGGCACGGCAGCCAGAGATGGCTCAAGGGGGGCGAGGGGGCGGGTTCTGTGGTCTGAGCACAAAGGAGAAGCAGGTTGAAGGGGGTGAGGGAGGGAAGGCGAGGGATGAGGGCAGGGGCAAAAGCCCTCGTCTTCCCAGTTTCTGCTTCACTTGTTCCCTCCCCCCAGCCCCCTGCAGCCTGCTCTGGGACTGTGGGGGTAGGGGTGGCCAGATAATAAGGCTCAAAAGAGCAAATGCTTCCACGGTATTTACCGTGTGCCAGGCCTGCCCTAAACACTTCCTGTGTGTGTGAGTTCATTCGATTCCCTACCCCCGTGTGAAGTCCGGACTGGAAGTTCTCAGGGGAAGTCTGGGGACATGGGCCCTACCTCCAGGGAGATCACAATTCGACTTGGGGTGGGGAGGCTGAGAGCAAAACCAAGACATGAGAACCAGAAATGTCTCCAAGACTAGCTTTGAGGGAACAAGAACCCCCAGGGCATTCCGCAAAGGCATCTCTAGACACTGACGTTCAGTGCTAAACCCGGGGGCGCTTCATGGAGAAGATGGCATATAAGCTGGCATTCTAAGCTTGGGTAGGCAGAAGGGAGCAGAGACGGTGGGAAACGTCACACATGGGGAGGTAGAGGAGGCAGGGGCTAGAGCAGGAGGGGCCTACCTGGGTTCCGTTCCCATCCCCCTGTTCCCTGCCATTGCCACGGCTCAGGCATAGCTCTGACCCCGGGACCCACCACTAAGTCAGTAAAGCCAAGCACTCTGACCACTAAACCAGTAGAGCCAAGCATCTCTTGGGATGGAGGCACTATGGTCCCATTTTGCAGTTAAGGAAACCAAGGCCTGAAAGTTGATCTACCTGTCTAAGGTCACATAGCACTTCAGGGGCCGTCAGCTGGTGTCCTCATGTCCCCTCTGTGTTGACGCTCTCTCTCTGGCTTCTTAGAGAACTGCCCCTCTCACCGGGCTTCCCCAGCCAATGCAACTGTGAACTCCAACCCCACCCCCACCCCAACCCCCAAGGTCTTCCTATAAATAGCCTTGGACTGCTGTGGAGGTGGCCTGTATATTTTCCATATGGCCTTGTTTTTTTAAAATTCCAACCATCTGGTTTGTCCTTGTCCCCAGAAGGTGGCCTTTGCCCTAAATGAGTCTTATGGATGGACCCATGTGCCCAAGAACCCCAGAAGATGAGGGGCTGGGATGAGGGAGGCGGGAGATGATTCTACCACCTGCCCTCACCTTCTTGCTTCTCAGTGCATGTGTGATGGGACAGGGAATCCTGAAGGTCTTCCCCCCAGAGGGTCATAGATGAAGGGAGAGACGCCTGAGCCAGAGCCTTTGTGGCCCCTTGGTATTCATGAGACCTAGCACATCTTCTCAGTGTTCAGTCTGCCAGTGCTGGGCAGCCCAGCAACTCCTGGCCACAGCCCTCTGAGCCTTCACGTGGACCAAGGGTGCATATATGAAGCCGGGGCTCCTGTGTTCTCCATTTTACAGATGAGGAAACTGAGGCTCAGAGGGACACATAATCTCCCTTGAGGTCACCCTACTGGTGTTTAGAGCCAGGTTGCTGGCCCCAGAGCCCATGCCCTGGCCACCTCCTACTCCTGCCTCTCTATAAACCCCCCTGTGGTCAGCTAGTAAGCCCGATGACTTGCTGTTGTCAAGGTAAATGGGCTTGGGCCAGCCAGACCACGTGATTTCCCTGATCTCCTTGATGACCAGCAACCAGCCTCGTGCCACAGGCACTCCCAGGGTATTTATTTATTTATTTATTTATTTATTTATTTATTTTAAGATTTATTCATTGGAGAGAGAAAGAGAGAATGAGTTGAGGAGGGAGGGACAGAGGGAGAGGATCTCAAACGACTCCCTGGTAAGCGAGGAGCCCTGAGCCTGAGCCCTGATGCCGGGCTCTATCTCACAACGCTCAGATCATGACCTGAGCCCAGAGTCAGAGGCTTAACACACTGGGCCCCCACGGCGCCCCTCCCTGGGTATTTAGGAAGGCAGGGTCTGCAGCCTCGGTGCTGTAGAGAAGGCAGGGCTGGACTAGTCCCACCAGCCTCTGTGTCCCTGGGCCAAGTGGACGTCCAGCCCTTTGCTCCGCACTTCCTGGCTTCTCGTCCATATGCCCGCCGCGTGCCCCACTTCCCGCTGCCCAGCCTGGAGCTGGCACATGACTGGCAGCGGGCCAGCTGGGCTGCGCACAGAGCTGGAATTTCAGCAGCAGGGCCAAGGCTGAGTGGAGCAGGCCAGGGCCCTCCTGCCGTGGGTGTGAAGGCCAAGGGGGCTGCTGCTCCCTCCTCCCCGGTGTGCCTCCTCTCCCTTCCCCCTCCTTTTCCCCATCTGTCACCCTTCTCTTGCCACCCTTTTCCTTTTTTGGGGGTGGGGGTGGTGCCTGGATGCTTTTGTCCCCCTTCTTTTCATCTGATCCCATTTTCCTCAACCCAGGCCTAGCTCTTCAGTCCCATCCGGCACGCCTGGGAAAGAGCCCCCCAGGAAAACTCTGTGCCGATGGCTCCAGAGAGGCTCAGCCTGGCACCGTGGGGTTTGCATTGGGCCCCTGGCTGAGGGTTTTTGGACCTTTCTCTGTGTGTTTTGCCAGACCTGAATCCTGGGACTGCCTTGCCATCTCTAGGCCATTGGGGGCCTTCCAGATTCTTACAGGCCTGAGGTGCCTGCAGGAAGCAGGGGGCTGGAAGGGAAATGGGCAGACTTGTTCAAGGGCATTAAAAGAGGCACATTCTTCTGTGGGAAAAGGAAGCTTCTGGCACCCACCACTATCCAGCAATAGATCAGAGAGAGCAGGTAATGAGCCTTCTGAAACTGAGGGTATGAGCCAGGGATAGATGGCCATTTACAATGGGTAATGCAGGGGATTCCCATTTGGGGCAAGAAGTCCCTGCCGTACTTTGCCTCTGATGCAGTGTGACCAGGCGATCCAGAGGATCCCCAGGGGGACTTGCCCCTGCCCCCGGGGTCTGGGGAGGGTTCCAAGTGGTTCTACAAATTCCCTGATCCTACACAGAGGACAGGTCCTTTTTCAAGGGGCTTTTTTTGGAGTCTGTACCCATCTGGGTTGGAGCAGGCTCTTTGCTTCCTTCTTCTCTCCCGGGGTGCCGGTAGGCTAGGCCGAGCGGCAGAGTCTGGATCTGGCCGCCCGGGCCACATTGGAGTTGGGGCCAGATGTGGTCAGCAGCTGCTCCAGGCCCACCACGTGCTAATCCACCACAGGGCAGCAGGAGGATCTTGTAAAGTGGTGCAAATCTCCCCAATTGGCCTCATCTGTCCTTGTCGGCCCCAGAGCTAGGGAGCGAAAATGGGGCCTTACAAGTCAACGACTCTGCAAATAGCTTCTGCTCTCCCTGCCCGTGAAATCTCCCTTCGTTTTACCACTGGGAAAAATTCGTAAGGTCTCAGTGTCCAGGCAGGAGGCCGCAAGTGCAAGGCAGCAGGCTGCTGGGGGAAGCGGGGTGGGGGCAGGGGTCCTGGGGCTTCCCTTCCTTGAACACAGCAGCTCTGCCTTTACCTGTTTCACATTTTGGCTTCACACAAGAGACTATTTCCAGAACTGTGTCTGGAGCTCCAAAACTATCCGAAAACCACCCTCCTATTGACTAGGGAGGGCATAATCGAGGATTGTCCTCCTCCTTTCCGCTCATCCTGGGGGCCTGTGGCCTTGGACCTCTGTGTGGTGGAATAGGAATGGAGGTCCCATTTCTTATGTGGACAAGCCAGGAGAGTGAAGGCTGAAGGCCCCACCGGGCCCCTCCTCCATGCTGGCCTCTATAGCAGCAGGGAGCTGGGCAGGCCTCTGCCCCTCACTGACTCCCCCCACTCACCCCTCCCCCCCGCAGCTGTTCACGAGGCTGCAGACCTTCCAGCCCCCCAGGGCAGGGCTTCCAAGGGATTCTCCCCCAGCCTTCTCCAGTCCACCCCACCTGCTCCTGTGCGGCACCCAGGGCCGGAAACCACACGCCCAGCGCTCCCTGCCCTCGTGGCCTGCCAGCCAGCTTGGCACACTACTGGGATCCCTGCCGAGGCCAGGAGAGCCGGGGCTGCCACTCTGGCCCCTGGGCCGAGCCCTCTCTGGGAATTGCACCTGGACCCTCCTTGGCGGGTCAGGTGGCGAGTGAGGCCTCTGCCCGTGCTTCAGGCCGCCCTTACCAGAGCAGCCAGGCCAGGAAGGCCCTCCTTGAGCGCTGGAGAAATGATTTCTCTGCCCAGCGGCTGGTGAGCTCCGCTCTGGCCGGTGAGTTCCACAGAGCGAAGTCGGGCTGTTCCTATGGCAGCAACTTTCGTCCTTTCCCAGCAGACTGTGACGCCCCTCCCCCAGGTCCTGGGCTCATCTCTTGGAGGTCTGACCTGGGACGCCACACCTTGCAGCACCTCGGCCAGGCTCACCTGCTTGCCCAGCTCAGCCAAGGTCCCGCTCTTTGCCTGGCAGACCCCCTGCACCCTTGCCCCTTTACTCCTGCCGCCATCGGCCCTTCAGCCCTGGAAGGCCTGAGAGGGACATGCCATCCCTGAGACTTCCAGGCAGGGTGGGCTGGGAATGAAGATGTCTCTGTGTGTGGCAGGAAAGCCCCCATCCCGGAGCTCTTAGACCTGAGGAGGACAGGCCGCCTGCCCTCCCATCCACCAGCTCCAATCAGAGCGGAGGGCTCTGCCCTTGTCCCTGACCTCCAGAGGAAGGCAATCAGACAGGGAATTTGGAAGGGAGATAACTCATCAAGGAGCCTGCCTGCTCCGCAGAGCATCAAATCAGCTGAGAAATAACAATTGTGTCACCAAAGTTAACTCTGCCTTTGCAGCCGGCCACCAAGCAGGGGTGGCCCCGAGCTCCACAGACCAGCTGAGCTGAGGGCACAGCCTGAGCTGGTCCTCTGAGGGCCTGGCCATAGCCCTGGGACACTGCCCCGCCTTCCCACCCCACCCCCCCGCCCCCATCCCCCCATCTCCCCATCCACTCCACCCTACCCTACTCCACCTCCCGACCACCACAGAGATGGCACAGGGCCCTCGTGCATCCCAAAGGAGCAGACCTTGTGCTGTCCTGGAGAGCAGTCCCCTCCCTCCGTGGGCTGACCAGAGCCCTCGGCCAACTTTCCCGTCTGGCTGCAGGAAGGATGGTGGAATGCTGGGGTGATGCTGCCCCTTAGTGGAGAGGAGTGGGACGGCCTGGGCTCTGGGAAATGAGCGAAAATCAGCAACTGGGCAGCTACCAGTCTCAGCCAGCGAACATGGGTCTAAGAGGCCACCAAACCAGGGCGAGTACGTTTCCCGAAACCCAGAGCAAGAGGGTACGTCTGGGCTTCTGGGCCCACACCCCCTCCTCCACTCCCAGCCTGTTGCTTGTATTCCCTCCCACCTACTTCCCCTCCCTTCCCGATTCCCTGGCAAGGTGAGCCTCCCTGGAGGCAGTCCTGGCTCGGTGTGACTTGGAGCATTGGCTTTGGTCTGCCACTGCCTCTAACAAGCTGTGTGGCCTTAGGCAAGTAGGTCTACCTCTCTGAGCCTTGTGACCTCACCAGGAACGAGGGGGTCCTTAACAGCGTGTCCAGTTTGAAAATTTGTCATCAGACTCTCACAGCGCTCCCTAAAATGTTCTTGATCTGTGAGTGATTGCAGGAAGACCTTTTAGAACCTTGGGCTCCGTCCATAGGCCCAGAGCTGGTAGATTCATGGGTCTCAGTTTATCCATCCCTAAGAATGGAAATTGTTTCACCCTCCCCTAGAGCAATGTTTATATACTCAATTTTCAGGAGCAACAATTAAATGCTCTGAGAGGAGTATTACTTATTAAAACATAGGTTAGACCATGTTTTGTTGTTTGTGCTTTCTCAATTTCTAACTCTTTTATTCAAAAATTTTTAAAAAGTGGTTTTCCATAACAGTACTAACTCATTTCCATGGCTAAGAATTGAGGACACCTGCTCCTTGCTCCTCACACAGACCTTGGTGACCTGGTGACCAGGCGGCCTCCCCCAGTCCCATATAATGAGCAAAGCTTTTCTGTCCCCAGATTGCGGAGACCTATGCCTTCCTCCCGCGAGAGGCCGTGACCCGGTTCCTGATGAGCTGCACCGAATGTCAGAAGAGGATGCACTTTAACTCCAACGGCTTGGAGCCCAAAGGTAGGGGAGGAGGCGGGTGTCCGGTGGCTCCCAGACGCTGTGCAGGGAGAGGCTCTCCCACCAGCAGGGCCCGCCCCTTGCTGGCACAGACAGAAAAGTGCATGGCCAGCGGTTGTCACAATTCCCAGAGGCCAGTGTGGGTCCCTGTCCAAAGAGCCTCATTTTTGTTGTTGTTGTTTCTTAACTGTAAGAAAAATGTCAAGTTTCCTTGAAAAGCCAACGGTACGTTCCTACTGCCCATCAAGACCCTCTTCTCCCACTGATGTTCCTGATGGAAACAGATCATCTCGCCCTCTTCCCTAAGCTCCTTCATTCTTGTCACCCAGACCTCGCCCTGAGCGGTGTCCTCATGGGTCTGGTCGCACTGACCTGTCTGTGAGCTCTCAGGAGACAGGAGCCTCTCGCCACCTGTGCCTTTTTACCCTCGAGCCACACACCTACCAGCAGTAGGTCCTCCCTGAGTTTTCCTTCCCTCCCTGCAAACAACCAGGGAATCTGTGGGGATTACTTAGAATTTCAATGCCCGGAGCACTTGTGACCAGCCGAAGTGGGTCCCTTGGACAGATGTCCATGCCCTCCAGCCCTGTCCTCCCCGCTGAGATGCAGTGCAGACCCCCACTTCAGTCCCCTCGCTACCTCAACCTGAGTGTGGGGCCCATCTCTTCACGGGCGGCTTTGGCACAGCAAGGTGGACTAGAGCATTCGGCCGGTACGATCATAGCTCTGCCCCGAGAGGTGGTGGCCAGGTGGGCAGTTCCTCAGGGCTTCCAGGCTGCTCCTGGACCTCAGGCTGTAAAGGTGGCTGAAGTCAGTGGGTGCTTCTTGCCTGAGGACGGGAACAGACTCAGAATGAAGGGCCAGCCGTGCGCTCAGGTGGTCCTCCAGGGGCGTCCACAGCTTCTGAGGAAGGAAAAATCAACAAAGCTCAAGTAGATGAAAACAAAGAAATCCTAGCATAGGTGTTAGGTGGGATGTTGTTCTGTTTTGTTGTGTTGTGTTGTGGTTTTTTTTTGGTGGTCTCCAATGCCCACGAGTGACTGGCACCAGCTGACAGACCACATCCGGAAGCCTTCCGGTCCGTGGGGTCATCAGGCCACGGGCTGCTTCATTGGGTACATGGGTGGCTTCTAAAGCCTGTGGGATGGGAACAAGTGTGGCTCATACCTCGTAAATGCCGAGTGCCTGGTTTAAGAGCAGAGCCCCCCAGGCACCACTCGGTGGGTTTGAATCCCAGCTCTGGCACTCAGCAGCCAGTGTGTCCTGAGCAAGCGATTTCAGCTCGCTGAGTCTCAGTTCCCTCATCCATGGGTAGAGTTAATCGTGGTGCCTACCTCAGGGGACCCCTGGGGTTTGAGGGTTCATCCCCATACCTGGCACGGGGCTCACGCAGGAGGAGGGAGCTGGGGCTGTTGCAAGGCCCCCGATGCCTTGGAGCCCCCCCACCCCCCGCCCCCCAGCCCTGGGCCAAGAGGGCATTTGGTATTTGGTGCTTGCAAATAGGCCAGGAGGGCTTTCCCTGCCGCAACCCCACCCTGTCAGGGTCTGGGTCCCCAGGCGCGTGCTCTGCTGGTGGCTGCCTGTCCCTTCCTGTGCTGGCCTAACCGTTTCCATAGCAACTGGCGGAGTCAGACACTAAAGCGCTAGCCTAGAGGAATGGAGGCAGGCGAGGCCACGAGGGGCCGGCTTTGTGGGCTGCTCTGGGGTGTCCGCAGGTTCCCTCTGTTGTGCTCCCATGCTTGCTGCTGCCGCCCGCCCGGGTGGAGGACGACTGTCACCTCCCCGACTCCTGGGTGATGGTGGCCAGGTCTCAGGGAGGCAGCCTGTCTCTTCTCTGGAGGAGGTTGGGAGGGATTGGGGGTGGGTGGCAGGGGGGACAGAGAGAGAGAGAATGTGAGCACTCCTGCCAGGAGGGAGCCTCCTGAAATTTCAACCAGCTCTGTGGGCTCTGCACAGGAGCCTCTCTTTCCAGGGTTTTGCTCCAGGCCTGTTAGGGCCGGAGAGCAGGCCGTGCAAAGCTTGTGGGGACCATCCTTACTGGCGGCAGACAGAATGCTGCTTCTAGGGCCCCAGGAGCACAGCTTCCCACACAAGGGGAGGAGGAGACACTGAGGGAGTTGGAGACAGTGTGGCCCATGGCAAAGTATGGTGGGGGGCATCCAGCGGGCCTGGCTGTGGCGGCTGGTTGCTGCTGAGTATCCCATGCCAGGCTGGGGACCTCTCTTCATAATAGCTTCCACGATCCTCTGAGGGATCTGTCCCAGCTTGTAGCCGAGGAAATGAGGCACAGACGAGTGTCATGGTGAAATCAGTTGTCCGAGCTCCTCCAGAAGGCAGGAGAACTTATTTTATCATCAGCAAAATGGGAGGAATGCCTGCCTCTCAGAGTTGAATTAAAGGAGCCCATTCTGGAGGGCGCCTGGTGCAGCAGGCACGTGGGAAACACCAGCCTGTTTCCCCCTGCCCTCTGTGCCCGGTGTCCAGACATAAGAATACCAGTGTTCAGGGGGCTCCACAGGGAGACAGCTGATCAACCACCCCACCTAGGTGAACACCCTGGGTACACAACCTGGATGCTGGGCAAAAGGGAAGCGCTTGCTTTCTGGAAGCTGCTAGTGGAGAGCCTCAGCGTCTAAAAGGCTCCCCTGTCAGCTTAATGGCCAGAGGCATTAGCTGCCCGGGCTACTCTCGCCAGCTGGCAGGGTGTCCCTTCCCCTACCCGAGCTGAGAGCTTGCAGATCTGATCTCCTCCCGCCATACTGGCCTCTCAGGGTGCGGCCATACTGCTTGCTCTTTCCTAGACACCCCTGCCATGCCAGCCGCCCCCCTCCCTCTCCTGCCCCAGGCCCCAGACCCTGGCCCGTGTTCCTGTCCCAGGAAGAGAGCGGCAGGAGGGGGACAGGGAACAGGATGGAGACTTCTCGAGGGGGTGTTGGGAAAATGCCTGGCTTCCTGGCCTCGTGTTAGAAAGAAAGAGAGGAAGCAAAGCAGCCTCCCCTGCTCAGCAGTTTGTCCCCGGCGGAGTGTGGGGGCCTGGACAGTCCCGTGCCCTCCCCCAACGCCAGGAGCAGAAACAAAGGAGGCTGCTGAGGATCAGGAAGTCCAAGGATGGGAAATTCCAGGGCCTCCCGGCTCCACGCTCCTTTTCCACAGCCCTGAGTGAGTCCAGGCGTAGAGGGCACAGAGGCTGAGAACCGGGTGTGCCCTCACACCAGCCCTAGCTCCTGGGGAAAGGGGCCTCTGCAGACACTCTCCGGTTCCTCTGAGGTGACAAAATATTATTTGCGTGGCAACAAACCAGGATTAGCAGTGGGCCACCCAGTTATCTACGGCAAGGACCCTCCCTCGGAGACAGAATCATCCACTCCGGTGGTGGTTCCTTCACACCAGGCCCAGACTCCTCTGTCTGCTTCCAACCCCCTCTGTGCCTAGCCCTCCAGATCCTCTCCTCCCCCCAGGTGACCCCATTCCAGTTGCTTCCTTTGCCCCTGCAGGCTTTCCCATGCCAGCCAGGTTGCTGGCCTGGCCTGGCCCAGTTTTCGTACTCGCTTGCTATACAACACGGGGAGGGTGCCGCATCTGTAGGATGGGGGTACTAATACTAGTACCCGCCTCCTGGAGCAGGAGGGTCTGCGTGGAACTCCTGAGGAGTGCTGAGTAGCTGCTGGCTGGGTGATTGAACACTGTTCGGATCCTCTCTCCTCAAAGCCGTCTTGAGCTATTCCAGAGCCCTCTGAGTTCTTCCTCCCCTGAGCTCTAATAGACTGGCCATCAGCTCCCCCCTGCTGAGAGCATGGCTTGTGCCTACAGGGTCCCCCCACCTTCCCCACCCCGAATGCACACACAGCAGTGCTCCTTCAATACTTGCTGGTCTGCTGACTCACATCCCTAGGACAGAGGCTTTCTAGCACCCTCTGAGCCAGCCCCAGGCCCCGCATCTGTTTCCAGATCTGAACACCCCCACAGGCTGGTGGTTCTCATGGCTCCTCTGGGCCCTCCTGATGCCCACACACTTGAACACCCAGCCCCACCTGAGAGACTGGCCACTGGCCCTGGGAGCCATGGGGGTCCCTGGACTGAGTTCTTCCATTCTATAGGTGAAAGCTCCGGAGAACTGCCCCCATGTGCTGCCCCTGGAGGGGCCAGGCCCACTGCCTCCCCTGAAGCTTGCCTTGATGAGTGCATGCCACTGGAGCCCAGCGGTGGAGATCAGCGCTTGGCTTGGCCTGGCTCCAGATGCCCCATCACTGATTATTTCCAAGGCCCATAAACCCAGGGCTAGCTCTTGGGCTGGTTTCGGTTGTCCTTGGCAAAGAGTGTTGAAACATCTCTTTGAGATGTTCCTCTGCCTCTCTGCCCAGCCACTTGCTGGATCATGGCGGCCCTGTGACCCCTGCAAACGCCCACCACCCCAGCGGGGCTCAGGCATGGCCGCTCTGTGTGTTGACCATAGCGGGGGCCGGCCTGTCTTCACAGAGCCCGGGGAAGCCGCTGCTAACCACCTTAGCTTCTGCCCAGCCTGGCATGCGTCTGTCCTGTGAGCACAGGCCCCCGCAGGGCTCCCGCTGGTCCCTGCTCCTTGCCTCCTTTCTACCAAGAGGATCCTCTTCACGGGAGCCGAACCTCCAGAACCCCGGGGCTCCCCACAGCCCCAAAACGGGGTTCTCACGCGGTCCCGCCACCAGCTCCCAGCACCTTCCCTCACCCAGAATGCCCCCCGCCCGCCGGAACTCTCACTTCTGGAGGCACGGGCAGGAGCATTTCACCACACCTCGGTCTGTGTGTGTGTGTGTGTGTCTGTGTGTGTGTCTGTGTGTGTGTCTGTGTGTGTGTGCGTCTGTGTGTGTGTGTGTCTGTGTGTGTGTGCGTCTGTGTGTGTGTGTGTCTGTGTGTGTGTGTGTGTGTGTATGCGCGTGCACGTGCTCAGGGGAGCCTGGCTCCTTGTCTCGACCCCTCCCAGCTCACCTCTGGGCACCAGAGGTGGTTTCAGAGCTGTGGACATGCTGGGGTGGGAACAGTCCAAGGAAGATCGCTTTCCCACCTTGAGAGGGCCATCCTAGCCATTGCTTTTTTCTTCCCTAAACCAAGCTGTACCTGGCTTTTTTTTTTTTAAGATTTTATTTATTTATTTGACACACAGAGAGAAAGAGCACAAGCAGGCAGAGAGGCAGGTGGCGGGGAGAGAGGGAGGGGAAGCAGGCTCCCTGCTGAGCAGAGAGAGCCTCATGTGGGGCTCGATTCCAGGACCCCAAGATCATGACCTGAGCTGAAGGCAGAGGCTTAACCCACTGAGCCACCCACGCTCCCCTGTACCTGGCTTTATTAAAGATACGTGCTCATAAGCAGTCGTGGCATTTAGGCAGGCCAGGGGTGGCCGGCCTCCGTGGATGACCAGACACGGAGAGTCACCATGATACTCGATGAGGCCTTCCTTTGCAGCTCTGACCAGCCATCCTTAGGGCGAGGTGGCCCTGCCCACAGCTTTTCACCAGACAGCCATGTCTCTGAGGAAATGAAACAGAAATGACCGAATTCTCCGTCTGAAGACCCAGCATCTGAAAACAGGAACCAGGGCCCTGTTGAGTGACACCATCTCAGTGTAGTTGCTCACATGTCTGCCTCACACATGCTTCCAGCCTCGTCACTCTGAGGCAGGAGGCAGGTCCCAGCATGCCCCTGGGTTCCAGGAGGTCAAGTCTGGGCTGAGGGTGGGGCAGCAAGAAGAGGACCTAAGGCCGAGGAAACTGATTTTAGTTCCCTCCGTACCAGGCATCTGGGCAAAGGTGCCAGTGGGAAGCAGGGCCACAGAACCAAGAGGAAATCTCTATTAAAAAAAAAAAAAGTTCAGCCCATTTTAAACCAGTTTCTGAGATATTAGTGAACTTTAGTTCTTCCTCGAAGAATAAAAATTTTCCTTCAAGAACACAAAAATTCTGGGATGCCTGGGTCGCTCAGTTGGTTAAGCGGCTGCCTTCGGCTCAGGTCATGATCCCAGCGTCCTGGGATCGAGTCCCACATCGGGCTCCTTGCTCGGCAGGGAGCCTGCTTCTCCCTCTGCCTCTGCCTGCCACTCTGTCTGCCTGTGCTCCCTCTCTCTCTCTCTCTCTCTCCCTCTCTCTCTCTGACAAATGAATAAATTTTTTAAAAAAAATTTTAAAAAAAAGAACACAAAAATTCTGAGTGTGACAACACATTTAAAAAGCAAAACAGTTCTGCATTTTCTTTTTTTTTTAAGATTTTATTTATTCATTTGACAAAGATCACAAGGAGGCAGAGAGGCAGGCAGAGAGAGAGGGGTAAGCAGGCTCCCCGCTGAGCAGGGAGCCCGATGCGGGGCTCCATTCCAGGACCCTGGGATCATGACCCGAGCCTAAGGCAGAGGCTTTAACCCACTGAGCCACCCAGGCGCCCCCAGTTCTGCATTTTCGTACAACTTGGTAAGAAATGTTATTCAAGCTGGATGGTTCCCAGAAGTATAGCACCTCAAAAGGATACCCCTTAGTCCCCCAGATGCGGTCTACACGGACTCTATTTTCCAGGCTGTTTTATCCATATCAAGCAGGGGACTCCCTTGTCCCCTTTGTGTAGCTTCACACCCTTATCTGAAGGGGATTTTTTTTTAAAGATTTTATTCATTTATTTGACAGACAGAGATCACAAGTAGGCAGAGAGACAGACAGGCAGAGAGAGAGAGGAGGAAGCAGGCTCCCCAATGAGCAGAGAGCCCGATGTGGGGCTCCATCCCAGGACCCTGGGATCATGACCTGAGCCGAAGGCAGAGGCTTAACCCACTGAGCCACCCAGGCGCCCCAGGGGCTTTTTTTTTTCTTTATTGTTAAACATTTATAACACAGAACTTGTTATTTTATTAGTCTTTAAGTATACAATCGGTGACATTATTTATATTCACACTGTTGGGCAACCATTCGCGCTGTGTGTTTCCAAAACATTTTCACCATCCCAAACAGAAACCATGTACCCATGAGGCAATAACTTCCCATTCCCAAGCCCCAGTCCCTAATAACCTCTGTCCCACTTTCTGTCTCAGTGAGTCTGCCTAGTCTTGATAATTCCATCCAAATGCAAGCCTACGGTACTTGCCCTTTGCGTCTGGCTTCTTTCACACAGCTTAGTGTTTTCAAGGTCACAGGGACCTTCCTGGCCTTGCCTCTGGCTCCTCCACTGTGGCCCCAGCACCCGGTTGCCCTTTAGCCCATCTCTCCAGCCCGGCGGTGATGGGGGAGGACAGGCACTGGCCAGTCCAGAAGTCGCTCCTGCTTCTGCTTCTCGGACTGCTCAAATCCCGGCCCTTGAACAGAACTAGGCACCAGGGGGAGCTTTGGGCGAAAAGCCTGGAGTCTTGGAGGCAGAAAGAGGAGGCCAGAGAACAAGTAACCAA
>PISX010008942.1:0-78687 GCA_004024625.1 Mellivora capensis
CGCCAGGCAGAGAGCCTGATGTGGGGCTCGATCCCAGGACGCTGGGATCATGACCTGAGCCAAAGGCAGAGGCTTCAACCCACTGAGCCACCCAGGCGCCCCTATATCATCACTTCTTTTTTTTTTTTTTTAAAGATTTTATTTATTTGACAGAGAGAGATCACAAGTAGGCAGAGAGAGAGAGAGAGAGAGAGAGAGAAGCAGGCTCCCCGCCGAGCAGAGAGCCCGATGCGGGACTCGATCCCAGGACCCCGAGATCATGACCTGAGCCGAAGACAGCGGCCCAACCCACCGAGCCACCCAGGCGCCCCTATATCACTTCTTCTTTATCCATTCATCTGTTGATGGACATCCAGGTTCTTTCCATAGTTTGGCTATTGTGGACATTGCTGCTATAAACATTCGGGTGCATGTGCCCCTTCGGATCACTATGTTTCTATCTTTAGGGTAAATACCCAGTAGTGGCATTCACTTTTATATTAGTTTTAGGTGTACAGTGTCATGATTTGGTGATTCTGTATATTATACAGTGCTCACTGTGAATTGTCACCATCTGTCCCCATACCCATACATGATATCAACACCATCTGTCCCCAAGTGTTGTTACAGTATTAGTGACTGTATTTCTGATGCTGTACTTTTCATCCCCCCATGACTTACTTATGGTTCCGAAAGTTTGTATCTCTTAATTTCATCACCTGTTTCACTATCCCCCAACTCTTTCCCTTCTGGAAACCACCAGTTCTCTGTATTTATGAGTCTGTTTCTACTTTTTTTGTTTGTTTGTTCCTTCATTTGTTTTGTTTAGACTCCCCATGAAGTGAAGTCATGTGACATTTTTTCCTCTAACTTATTTCACTTAGCATAATACTCTTTTTTCTTAAAGATTTTATTTATTTGTCAGAGAGAGAGAGAGAGAGCAAGCACAGGCAGACAGAGTGGCAGGCAGAGGCAGAGGGAGAAGCAGGCTCCCTGCTGAGCAAGGAGCCCGATGTGGGACTCGATCCCAGGACGCTGGGATCATGACCTGAGCCGAAGGCAGCCGCTTAACCAACTGAGCCACCCAGGCGTCCCAGCATAATACTCTTTATGTCCCTCCATGTTGTCTCAAATTGCAAGACTTCATTCTTTTTTATGGCTGAGTAATATTCCCTTGTGTATGTGTATATATATCTATATCTATCGATCTATCTATCTATCCCCCTCTACATATATGCCACATCTTCTTTATCTTCTTTATCCATTCATCTATTGGTGGACACTTGGGCTGCTTCCCTGTCTTGGTTGTTATAAATAAATAGTGCTGCAGTAAACATAGGGGTGCCTGTGTTAGTGTTTTCAAATTGGTGGTTTTGTTTTCTGTGATTAAATACATAGCAGTGGAATTACTGGATCATGTAATAGTTCTGTTTTTAAGTTTTTGAGGAACCTCCACTCTGTTTTCCACAGTGGCTGCATCAGTTTACATTCCTACTAACAGTGTATGAGGTTTCCCCTTTCTTTACATCCTCACCAACACCTGTTATTTCTTCTCTTTTTCATTCTGGCCATTCTGACAGGTATGAGTTGATATCTCATTGTGGTTTTGATTTGCATTTCCCTGATGATGAGTGATGTTGAGCATCTTTTCATGTGTCCGTTTTCCATTTGTATGTCTTTGGAGAAATGTCTATTTAGGTCTTCTGCCCTTTTTTTTTTTTTTTTTTTTTTTTTTTTTTTTTTTTTTTTTTTTTTTTTTTTTTTTTTTTTTTTTTTTTTTTTTTTTTTTAAGATTTTAGTTACTTATTTGACAGAGAGAGAGAGAGGTCACAAGTAGGTGGAGAGAGAAAGGGGAAGCAGGCTCTCCGCCGAGCAGAGTCCAATGCGAGGCTGGATCCCAGGACCCTAAGACCACGACCTGAGCAGAAGGCAGAGACCCACTGAGCCACCCAGGTGCCCCACTTCTGCCCATTTTTTAACTGGATTATTAGTTTTTTTGTGTGTTGAGTTGTGTAAGTTCTTTTTATATTTTGCGTACTAATCCCTTATTGGATGTATCATTTGCAAATATCTTCTCCCTAGTTTGCCTTTTCATTTTGTTGATCGTTTTTCTTTCTTTTTTCTTTTCTTTAATCTGTATTTTTTAAAAGCCACACTCACATCATTCTGCTGTTTGAGGCCTCTTCACAGTGTGGCCTCACCCTGTCTTTCTAGCATTACCTCCTCTTGTTGGCTCCCAACAAGTTGGTTGGCTGAGCCTTCTCTGGGACAAGCCTCTTTTTCCTGGACAGCTTTATGTGCTTCTGCCCATTCTTCCAGGATCAGCTCCAGACCACCTCCTCAATAAACCTCCCATGGACTCCTTCATTCTATAAAAATTAGTTCTTCCATTGAATTCCCCAGCTCCAATCATTTGGCATGCTTCATATCCTGCCCTTTTGTCTGTGTATAGGAATGTATCTTGTCATGGCTCTAAGTTCCTGGTCAGCCAGGGCCCTGTCTGGCTTTGGCTTTCTTTCAGTTCCCCCATAGCAATTTTCTTTATGTTATACATGTGTTAGATGCATAAAGTCATTCACTTTCCTTAAAGATCTTTTTGGAAAAGGGAAAGAGCTATTAATCAATCATTACAAATGTAAGCACCTAACTATCATAAGTCTGACACAGGAGAGAGGCCCACGGCAGTGATACCTTATACCAGAAGGTATGATCAGTCTGGGCAGGGGGAGGCTTCTTTAAGGAAGTAGTGCTTAAGTGCAGACCTGAGTTATTGGTAGAAGGTAGCCAGGCTTCGCAGGTCTAAGAACGTGGGAGGAGAGTTCCAGGAAGAGGGAGCAGCCTATTCAAAATCCCTATGCTGGGGCAGGTCTTGGCAAGCAGGTGGAACAGAAAGGTCAGCAGGACCAGAAGGGAGGACAAAGGGAGCTAGGTGCAGGGGAGGCTACAACATAGAAAGTGACAGTGGGACCCTGCCAAGAGCTTTTGGTTTTTATCTGAAGAGCAACAGGAAGCTGTTGGAAGGGGGTCCACTCTGACTGTGGGCAGAGTTTGGAAGGGGCCCAGGCAGTGAGGTGCTGGGAAGTCGGCTCTCCAAAATATCATCCAGAGTGGTAGTGTTTACCCGTTTCCACGGGGTAACTACTCCCACCATGGCTTGTTTCAAGCCACTGATGGTTTAATGAGCACGTCTCACCGAATTCCCGAATAGTTAACAATCCGCTCTCAGAAGAGCTGGTACCAGGACACCACTGGCACCGCCCTATCACGTGGGTTTTGGAGATCAGACAGGTGAGGGATTGGATGGGGCTGATGGTGGTTGGAAATGGAGAGAAGTGGGCAGACCTAAGAGCTATTTTAGGACTTAGTGGGGGAATAGAAGGTGAGGGCTGAAGGAGCAGGAGGAGTCAAGTTTCACAAGTACCTAGTGAAACCTTGCTGATGAGCCTGGCTCAGTCCGGGAAGCTTTCCATCACCCTTCCGGGTTGTTCCTGGGTGGGGGGGAGCGCGGACTCTTAGGTCTCCTGTGGGTGCAGTTCTTAGCTGATGTCCAAGATCAGAACAGGAGCAGTGTCTTCTTTGGTGGATGTCCCAGTGTTCAGAGTCTCAAAGAAAGCAAGTGGGATAAGTGGTTTTGACAGCTTAACTCCATTCAGTATATAATAAGTATACTTTGCAACAGTGTACATTTCCCAATATTCCATATACTTTATCCTGTCTACAAGAGAGCCTTTTTAGTTTATCACAAGAACAATTGCATAAAAGAGTCTAGGCATTGGTATCCTCAGACACATAAATGATGCCTAGTAATCAGACCTATCATTTATCGAGAACCTACCATGTGCCGTCAATGGGCTAGGTATTTTACATGTTTTATCTTCAGTCTGCGTAACCCTAAAAGGAAGAACTGTTATCTTTTATGGTTTTTAAGTTTATTTATTTAAGTAATCTCTACACTCAAAGTGGGGCTTGAACTCACAATCCAAGATCAAGAGTCCCACACTCCTCCAACTGAGCCTGCCTGTTGTCTTTATTTCTGTTTACCCTTGAGGAAATTGAAGCACAGAGAGGTTAGGTCATTTACCTAAAGAGGCTAAGCTAGGAAGTGAAGAGCTGGAATCTGAAAATCCCAACTTCCTGCTTTCTTCACTGTGGCTTGTGGCTTAACATGGCGGGTGATTGAAGCTTATGGACACCCCTAGAACATTTTCAGTTCTCTTCAATCAGTCTAAACCATTTTGAAGGGGCACCTGGGTGGCTCAGTGGGTTAAAGCCTCTGCCTTCAGCTCAGGTCATGATCTCAGGGTCCTGGGATGGCCCCGCATGGAGGCCCCGCATGGAGCTCTCTGCTCACTGGGGAGCCTGCTTCCCCTCTCTCTATGCCTGCCTCTCTGCCTACTTGTGATCTCTCTCTCTGTCAAATAAAGAAAAAAAAAAAAGTTCCTTTTAAACCATTTTGAAGCGCTAAGGGAAAAACTCTCATTTGGAAGACAACATGCATAAATCTTTCTAAAACAAATACTTCTTAGTGAGGAAGGGCAGTGTACCAAATGCCCTTATCCCTGTTTCCCTGAGTTTTTGGAATCTGTTACCAAGCATGGGCCTTGGCAGTCCTTGCTGTGTCTGGAACTACCTTAAATCCTCAGCCTGGGGGTCAGCACAAACCATTTATCAGTATGGCCTAGATAGGCTGATGTTTTCAATAAGACCTTTGTTAAATACAGAAGAAGAAGAAAAAGATGACCCGAGTGACCTCAGCCTGCAGCCCTTTTTGAGAATAAGGGGGAAGACCACATGACTCGCAGTCACCCACACCTGGGTTCCAGTCCTGGCTCTGTTTCTTGCCAGCTTCATGGCTTTGAGCCCAACTCCCTCCTTGGATTTTTGAGGATGCTAAGATATTGATCTCCTTGACTCTCAGCATGTCTAAGCATGAAATAGGGCCGAGGCTTTCTGAAAGGATCTGGACATGTCCCAGGATGCCTGCCCTATTCTCTGTGCACTTTGCTGTGAAAGAGACTGGAAATTGCTGCCTGGTTTCCCAAAGGATGCCTGTGAGGATGACATGAGGTAATGTACGGAGTGTCTCGTGTAAAGCTCGAAGAGGCACGGTGTTATTAACGATCTCTTCTATGAAGTGGTACCGACTTTGACTTGTTTCCTCACTGGACAAGATTAAGCTCACTTCAGCTTATGTGTGTGTGTTGGAAGTTGTAAAGACCTCAGTTCACTAAGAATTTATTGCGCACAGACCCAGGGTCCATTGGGGGGAAAAAAAAACGACCTTGTCCTCAGTGTGCTTATGCTCTAACTGAGGAGGTAAAGTGAATGCTCCGCCGTCTATGAAATAGATCTAAATATGGGCACCAAATTGTGTAGAGATAGGAATGGCTGCTGTTTATTGAGAGTTTCCTGTGCCAGCTGTGCTCGCTGCTTTATCCATATTTTCTCTTGAGTGTTCAGGGGAGAGGGAAGGCTTCTTGAGGAAATGGAACTTGAGCAGAATCTTGGAAGGAGACGGACTGTAGAGAGTCTGAAGAGAAGACAAATTAAATGGGTAGAATAACATCGACACAAGGCCAGAGAAGGGAAATGCTGCTGCTGTAATTTGCTCAAGGCTCACTCTGTATCAGGTACTCCATCCCGTTTTGAGTGAGGGGTAGCATCCCCTCTCCCTCTTCTGGATAAAGGCCCAGAAGCTAAACTAGCGGGCTCAGTGTCCCACATACACCAGGTGAAGGCTGAAGGAGTTACACCCTGACTTACTTCACCCCACAAGCCTCTGTCGGTGAGTTCAGAGGCCACTGTCTGTGTTGGCTGTTTATACCAAAGGGAGTGGGTTGAACTCAGAGATTTCTCGGCATGGACTGGTCAGTGTGGTTGAGTCAGGGGTGAAGCTGTAGCCAGAGACCCTGTACCTTTTGACTCTCAGGCCTGAGTTCTGTCCCGAGGATCTCTCTAGGCCTAGCTCTGTACTTCCTCTCTGAAGTTCATCTTGGAGGGCAGGGCCTGAGAAGGAACGAGCTGGTTATTACTGATTAGCCCCTTTTACCACAGCGGCCTGTTGGATGGTTGCCACGGTAACAGGAGACAGGTTTCCCAGCCAAGAGTTTGAATGGATCTCTTGGCTTCCAGCCGGTTTCCCCTCCTCGTGTGAAGAAGACTAGCTTTGGGAAGCTGGGCCAGCTCCTAAGTGGCCTGGCCTTCAGCTCACTTGTACTGTCATGCCTTCTGGTAGCTCTCAGCCATCTGAGGAGGTTCCCCCCCCCCTACTTTATACACAAGTTTTATGTTTTCATGTACAAAAGAATCACAGACTTGAGGGACCTTCGTGATAAATTGTATTCACTGTGGCTAACACCGTTGCCCCCTGTCTGCATTTTCTCAAAATACAAACCGATTTTAAATTTTGTCCCACACGAGGAGTCCACTTACCAGAAGTTGGAGGCTGATACAGTTTGGGCCAAGTCTAGGTTTCCACAGAACTGAGCTACGACTCAAGGAGGTTCCAGCCCAAATAAAGAAAGTCATCCGCTGCTCTTGGAGTTTCATTGCTAGTGAAGATCAAACTCGCCAGGCTTTCAAAACCGGTATTTTTAGTCTGTTTCTGAACTGTTTAATTGAATTTTGCTTTCTAGAGCCGGTATGTTTTTAGCAACAGAAAGTCATTGTGTTTGGGTTTCTGTTTCAAATGAAATATTACTCATGGAAAACTGAAATGTTTTAGAATACCGCCTCAAGGCCCGCTTTATAAGAAAAGTTTAAGTGTGTCTGTATCTGTGTGAGACATTCCCAAGCCCCGGAAATTGTTAGGATTTCCCCTGCAACGGTAGGACTAAGCTGAGCTGTCCACACATAGAAAGAGAGTTTTGGTGTCTGTGCCCATTTAGTCCACAATGTGTTTAGTATTCATACTGGGAAGTTCACTTCTTAGTTTGCATCAGGATACTGAGGCTGATATCAAATCTTCAATCTTTAATATCAGTCTTCGATGTCAACTTCTATTCCTGGACTCTGGGTTAGGCCGGGTAACAGCTATGTGTTAGATTCAACGTTTGTGTAGAACAGGTCACAGTTGTCTACAATTATCCAATGTGTAGATAGATTACCTAAAATATGTTCTAAATCACTTAATAAATCTACCTCTGGGGTCTATTTGTCATTTTTTATGAAGGAAGCGTACTGTCTGTGGTAGGCAGAATAATGGCCCCTCCCAAAGATGGCTGCGTCCTAACCCCTGAACCTGTCAGTAGGTTAGGGCACCATGGCAAAGGGGAATGAAGGTTGCTAATTGGCTGACATTAGGCGGGAAGATTATCCCATACTGTCTGGGTCAGCCCAGTGTGGTCATGAGGGGCTTAAAAGTGGAAGAGGGAAGGGCGCCTGGGTGGCTCACTGGGTTGGGTGCCTGCCTTTGGCTCAGGACGTAATCCCAAGGTCCTAGCCTTGCACCGGGCTCCCTGCTCAGCAATGACCCTCCTTTTTCCCCTCCTCCCCGCTGGTGCTCTCTCTTGCTATCTCTGTCCCTATCTCTCTCTTAAATAAAGTCTTTAAAGTAGAAGGGGTGTCTGGGTGGCTCAGTTGTTAACTGTCTGCCTTTGGCTCAGATCATGAACCCAAGGTCCTAGGATGGAGCCCTGCATCGGGCTCTCTGCTCAGCAGGGAGCCTGCCTCTCCCTCTCCTACTCCCCCTACTTGTGTTCCCTCTCTCACTGTCTCTATCAAATAAATAAAATAAAATAAAGGGAAATGATATGTATCTTTAAAAAAAAAAAGTGGAAGAGGGAGCCAGGAGAGTCAGTGTCAAAGTAAAGCAATGTGACAGGAGTTAGCTGGTCGTTGCTGACTTTGGGCATGGAGGGAGGGACCCTGAACCAAGGAATGCAGGCAGCTTCTAGAAGCTGGAAAGGTCAAGGAAATGTATTCTTCCCTAAAGTTTCCAGAAAAGACCACGGCCTTGCTGATGTCTTGATTTTATCCCAGTGAGATCTGTACCAGACTTCTGACCTCCAGAACTGTAAGAACATAAATTTGTGTTTTAAGCCACTAAGTTTGCGGCAATTTGTTAATAGTAGGAGTAAAACACAGCAAAAAACCAACACACTGTTCTGTATACTGAAGTTAAAATAGGTGCAGGTCTTTAAATATCTTGATTTAAGTTCTGAGTCATTCTGAGATAACAGACCATGAGTTGCATTATCTTGTTCTAAACTGTTACTTCTCAGACTGTCCATCAAAACGTTACCTGCTGAAGGGACTCCCTCGTTTGACCCTTGGCCCTTCAGTTTAGAACTGTGCAGCCGAGTCTCAGTTTCCGTGTGATCCCACCTGACCGGAGACCAGCATGTCCAGAGTCATGTCAGTGCCACTACTGATGAAGTTACCCTAGAACTGGGCGAAAACGTTTGGGTCTGAACACTCAGGGGAAGTGAAACTTGAAAGCAAATTTAAATCTGTTTGAGAACCGACAGGAATTGGGAAGTTCATGATGTAGGGGGTGTAACATTTTGTGAGATCGAACAACAGTCTGTACATTGATGAAGAAACAGAATTTTCACATGTTCCCTAACTTGTGAAAAGTACTAGATGGATTTCTAAGGAGTTCATTTGTTACAACTGCACTGGTTGGTTCACTAGCAACGGGATTTATGAGTTTTGGAAGAGGTCAGCTCTTCAGAGAGTGCCTCGGATCTGGGGTTCTGATAGCAGTGTGTGAACCATCTCTCAGGACCCCGTTATCAATGCCCACTGCCATGGGCTGCACCAAGGAGGGTGTCGTTACAAAAGCAGGCATGTGGCTACCGCATGGGTGGGCCTTGAAAGAAGCCATCCCCAAAGCCCCCATATCGTGAATTCCATATGTGAAATGTTCAGAACAGGCGAATCCATAAAGGTAGGGGGTTGCCTTTGCTCGAGGGGCTGGGGGAAGAGTGACTGCTCGCGAAAATGGGGTTTCTGGGGGAGGGGGTTGATGAACATGTTCTAAAATTGATGTGTGGCTTTGGTCGCGCTATGCCGACCATACCCCCGTACCCGTACGCTGCGCACCGTAAATGGATCAGTCGTGCGGTGCGTGAATTATATTTCAGTAGAGCTGTTAAAAAAAAAAGAAAAAGTAGGCATGCAAGGTAACTGTGTGACATGCAGCTTAACCACAGCAGTGTTGGGCTTTGGTAGAAGCTCCTTCTGCAAGGATTGTAGAGGTGTTGTACCTGTTCTCTGGCTTCCGAGCTGGGAGAGGCAGAAGGTGGTTCCACCGTGTTTCTGAAGCTTCTCTTTTCGCGCATGTCGGATTTAGGGATTGGTCAATCAAGCAGTGACTTGGTGGTTTTATTTGACAACTTGTGCTCATAGTTGGAGACTTCGTTTTCCTTTTTCTTACTGGGTGGGTGTGTGTTCCTGCAGGGATCACGGCCAGTCTGGTAAATGCGTGCCCGCGTTGCAGTTCTGCTGCTGCAAGACCGCCACGTGCGTGGGGAGGGCTGCCACAGTTCTCTGTGTGTCTTTTCCAAGATTGTATTTATTCATTAGAGAGAGGGAGAGAGGGAGAGAGGGAGGGAGAGAGAGAGGGAGGAAAAGAATCTTGAGCAGACTACCCACTGAGCCCAGAGCCCTGAGATCATAACCTGAGAGGCAACCCAGAGTCGGACCCTCAACCAACTGAGCCACCTGGGTGCCCCTCGGCGTGTCTCGTTCCAGGCCCATTCAGCACCGTATGAATTGCTCCGTTTAGAAGAATGAGAATTCTTTTGGGATGCATTTTCCTAAAATGACAAAACTAAGAAAATGGTCTGTCACGGCCTCTAGGATATCCATCTTCACTTGGGCAAGTAGTAGAATTTTGGTACTGTTCTGCCATCTTTTCTTGTGGAAGGATCCTGCAGGGGTGGCTCTCCCCTAGTGATAGGGCTGTTGGGGAGGTCATTCGCTTCTATGGGGACACAGAATATACAGGATGCTGGTAAAGTCCGCTTGCTCCCTGATGGCGGGCCCAGCTTTCGGGCCTCTGCCACCAGAGGCATGGCTAGGGCTATCCAGTATGCCTCAGCCATCCTGGAGGCCCCTGGGGGCCTGAGGAGGTAGCAGCAGTGCATGGTTGCCCCCTGTGGTGGGGTGAGCACCAGAGGCCAGAGCCACTGTCCCTGCTGCCTCCAGCACTGTAGCTGTAGGGCTCTCCCCTTTCAGTCTGTCCCCTGGGGCTCCTTGGTGCTGCCTAGAGGACCAAGGAAAAGGGAAGAGTTAATCCTCAGGACCCAGGCAGTCAGTGAATTATTTACAAATGTTTTATGGATCGCCTTCCCTTCCATTCACAAAATCTCAGCTGAGGGCATCGTGCTAGTTACTGGTGAAGAGTTTAACGTGCATGAAGATAAGCCTGTAATTTAACCAAGAAAAGAGAAAATAACCCTGTGACTCTACAGAACATAAGTCTTTGGTAGCTGTGTATGTGAAGGAGTGGCCTGTTTGGAGAGCAGAGCAAGAGCCCTTGAGGTGGGCCCCGCAGCGCCTGTGCTCCCACGCAAGCAAGAGCACAGACCTGAGAAGCAGGGGACTGGACAGGCGGTCTGATCCAGCTGCAGAGTCCGAGGGCTGGGGGCCTCTCGAGAGAGTGGCTGGAAAGGCAGGGTGAGCCAAGCTGCAGGGGATCTTAACGCTGGGCTTCTTGTGTGACCTGGGTCTGCTCTGCTCTCTGCAGTGTTACTGAATACCTGCTAAGGGCTGGACACTGCTGGCTGCTGAGCTTCAGGATAGCCCCGAAAGGTGGCTGTAGGCATTCTTATTTTACAGATGAAGAAACTGAGTCCGACCAAATGCTCTGGTCACAGAGCTGGTAAACGCTAAGTTGAATCATCCTCCGTGTTCCAGCTACTATGCTAGGTTTGCCTTCTCTCTGGAGAGACGAAACTCTTGCATGAACTACGAAGGCAGTGTGGCAGTAACTGTTAGGTTGAGTCACAGGCAAGTGCCATTGATGGCAAGTGCCACCGGGTCAGAATGGTCAATACCGGCAGTGTCCCGTGGTTCTGTCTAGCAGCTGGGGCTCAGAGAAGCGAGAGATCTCTTCAGCAGGAGTGGTGAGCAGAGGTTTCATGGAGGAGGTAGAAACCAAACAAGGCGTTGGTGTAGACTCTGGTTGGCTAGAAGGGGTAAAGTCAGGGAAGAGGTGGGGGTGTGGAGGCCAGCCTGAGAGGCTGGCAAGTGACTTGGGGACATCTATCAGAGGATACATATGTAGGCCTCGGAATCCCAGAGGTCCCACGATCCACGCTTTAGGCCCTAAGCAGACAATTTAATGTTCGACCCCTGGCTTTCTCGGTGGGCTTGGTCATGAGTTTTGCTCATCCCCTCCCTGTGTGTGCTCTCTCTGCAGGAAACAGGTGAGCAGATTGCTATCAAGCAGTGCCGGCAGGAGCTCAGCCCCCGGAATCGAGAGCGCTGGTGCCTGGAGATCCAGATCATGAGAAGGTGAGGGCCTGTCACTGCAGGGGGACGATGAGACTGTGGGAGTTGAGGGGCCTTGGGACACTGCCGTGAAGTTGGAGGGAAGCCCTCTGAGCTTCGGGATCTGGAGCAACAGCCCCACCTGCTGCATCTGGAAAAGTCATAAATCTCAGTCCTGAGCTCAGTCAGGGTAACAGATGACTTCTAGAGGAATGGGCCTTAGTGTCCAACTCTGGGCTTTCTCGAGGGCTTTTGGTCAGTTTTATTTCTTATATTAAATAATTTAAAATAGCCATCACCGTGACTTTATCTTTGTCACAGCAGAGATGCTCTTTTTCCCTGTATTTCCAGTTCCAAGGCAGTATGTGGCTCTTCACTGCTGTGAACCAATGGCAGATACTTACTCCCCCAGTGTGGGGACAGGGATGGTCTGTCAGGCCCTGGATGGGCGCTGTCCTCCCAGGTAGTGAGGGGTTTAGGTAAGCATTTAGCAACCTAGTCGTTCTAAGCCCTCAAACAGGTGCTCCCTTCGTGAACTTCTTAAAAGGGAGGCATCACCTTGTTTCCACACACGCGCACGTGCACACACACACACACACCCCATCCCTGCTTGAATGGCCCGAGTTTGGAAGTCCCTCTACTTTCTGTGCTTTTCGAGCAGTTTTGAAGTTCAGTGAGGACTTGGTATGGGGCACTCTAAAGAAGATTTAGTTGCACCTGAGGCCCTCACAGTCCTTGAGCTCACGGTGCTGAAAGTAGAGCTGGGTGAACGCTAACAGACCCAGCGCTGAGGTGACTAGCCCGTGCCTGACCTCCGTCCTCCCACTTACCCCAGGGGGGGCCCTCGGCTAGTCCAGGCCTTTGTTGTTGACGGAGCGGGGAGCAGGGAGCGGGTTTGAGCCAGAGCCTGGGTTTTTCCCTCACTGCTGTCTCCTTCCTAGGCTGAACCACCCCAATGTGGTGGCTGCCCGGGACGTCCCCGAGGGGATGCAGAGCTTGGCTCCCAATGACTTGCCCCTGCTGGCCATGGAGTACTGCCAGGGAGGAGATCTCCGCAAGGTGAGGCTTCCGGGGTGGCTGGGTGCAGCCCGTCTGGGCAGGGAGCATCGGGGACGACTTTTGCCCCCTTCCTTGTCAGGAAGCTCGGGCAGCCATGGTGCCTCCAGCGGGCTTGCTTTTCCTTCCCAGATGCCCCTCTTCTGTGCTCAGGGTGGGGCGATGTGCGTGATGTGAATCAAGGGACTGAATCAGAAGCTCTTACGGGAAAGTTAGGGAGGGGCTCGCTGAATGTATGTCCTGCACGGTGATTCCTGAAATGACAAGAAAAAGTCACCAGGTTTGGAGGATGGGGAAAGACTGGACCAGTTCCAAAACAAACTTTCTTTCCCTGGGCATGTTAGGGCCACCACCGTCCTTCAGCATACGCGTCACCACTGTGCTTATTGGGAGGGGTTCTGTCCCCCAGATGTGGCCGCACTACAGACAGGGTCACAGAGTGGAGCAGGAAGGGAGCTGGCTTAGTAAGCAGGGAACTGGGCTGATGTTCCAGAGCCACCACTGACTCACCATCTGGGCGTTTGTCCCTCTAGTGCGTTTACTTCTCCTTACCAGAGCACGTCCTGCAGGGTCGGTGCCTGCAGCCCTCCCTTGTCTCAGAGACGGTCGTGCCTGGCCCCCTCTCCAGCGTGGCCTCCAATGCGATTATACAGCCTGCTTTTGTACTTGGCCTTGTTGGATTTTCCACATCCCTGTGATGCTGATACCACATGGTTCCCACGTGAAGGCTGTAGACCACGGCCCAGGCTGGTGAGGCGAGTTACCAGGCCTGGTGCAGCTGCGGCGTGGAAGAGCTTGGGTCACAACCCATGGGACACCAACTGCAGGCCCCCTCTCCACCCAGGATGCTGAAGAATGCCACATAGGAGGAGGCAAAATAAAAGTTGTCTCTGGACAGTGAAGTTGTTTCTGTGTTGAAAAAGAGGTTGCTCTTAGTGCACATCTCCCGAACTCTTCACTCTAGAAGAATGGTCATGGTATTATGGGAGGACCTGGGGGGTGGGGCGGGTTGGGAGGCAGGATACCCAGGCGCTTCTTTTCTCTGGACATGGCAGTTTCTTGGACCCAGCTTCATGTGCTGTTTCCATTACTATTCTGGCCCTTTCCGCTTTCTTTTTGTAGAGGAAACTTTCCACAAGGGTTCTTCTGCCTGAGTGGCTTTCTCCTGCCATGGGAGCTAGGCAGGTCACGGGAGTGGCACAGCAGGATGTGAACAGTCATTGGCATGACCGACAAGCTGGGGACTGATAACAGATGAGAAATGGGGAAGTTGATAATGCTTCACTTTTCCTCTTTATTTTCCTAACCTTTGACAACCATCTGATTACTGAATGCAGTTCTTTAAAATGGGAGATAGAGTCATGTTGTTGCAGTGGAACGGGTGGTTCTTGGAGGGCAGCATGGGAGTTGGTGGGATGTTACCTGATTACAGAGGGCTCAAAAGCTCATCAGAGAACTTGAGACTTGATCTTGCAGGCGGCAAAGAGCCAGTCAGCCAGGGAAGAAGGTGACACACACTGGACCATGACTGACCCGCCATGGGGCACAAGATGACCTGGGGGGAGGCAGGAGGCCCTTGCACTCTAAGGGGCCTCTGTCCGTGCCCCCCCCCCCATGGCGGGGGGCAGGGTGGGCAGTGCAGGGAGGGCACCGCTGCCCACAGTGCCTGGGACCTCTGATCTCCAAATGAGAATTTGGAGAATTGGCCTTGGGCCAATTCCTGCCATTCCTGCTGTTCAGGCCACCTATTAGCCCAGGTCCCTAGAGCCGGGGCCTGGGGTGAGCCACCAGATGACTTCAGCTGGGAAAACACACTGTGGGCTTGTTGGTGGTCGGGGACCGCTCACTCTGATGCTTCTTTTCACCTTCTTGACAGTACCTGAACCAGTTCAAGAACTGCTGTGGCCTGCGGGAAGGACCCATCCTCACCTTGCTGAGTGACATTGGTAAATCCCAGCCCTGGAGGTCAGGCCGTGCCCTCTGGGGAGAGTGTGTGGTGTGCCTGTGAGTCCTGGCGGAGCACAGAGGGGAGCTATTTTGGTCCTCTGTTCCCTACAGAGGGTGGGGCGGAGGGGGCACAGATGGAGTGGGGAGGTCAACAGGGGACTAGTCAGGCAGGTGCTGAACTCAAATAGATTTCCCTTCCTTCCGGACTAAGTCATGAATTGAATTATGGTGTATATAGAATAACAGATTTCCTTCCCATTAAAAAGCTCCACTCCCTATTTTCCTGGAATGGCCAGCAATGGAATAGGTTGTCATCTGAATGAATTTCGTCCCTTGGCAACTTATTTTTCCACTTCCACATTGACAGTTCTTTTTCCAATTATAGGCATAGGAAAAATTGCTCCTGTTTAATCCTTTGGTGCCGTTACTGTCCTCAGACAAGGGTGTCTGCCACTGTCTCTGAGAACATTGGGGAAAAGAGTGACCTCAGGTCACAGAACTCAGATGCTGTCTTCTGGACCCTGGTGCCTGCTCTGGGAGGGAGCACAGAGGGCGATCTCCGCCGGTCAGCACATGGCCCCAGCTGAGAGACAGACTATCAGACATGAGAGAGGGCCTGACCAAGCCTCCCCCCCCGCTTTTTTTTTTTTAAATCTCTAAGGTTGTTGGTACAAGTTGATAGTTTAAGATTTAAAGTTTAAAGTTATCCAGAGCTTACCACTGAGTGTTTGCCCCTAGACGTGGGAGCTGATAGTTTTCATCCCTCTCCATTGCAGTCTCTTTGAAGCTGCATGCTTTTTTTCTTTTCATTGGCTCAAACTTTTTTTTTTTTTTTAAGGAAAATGTCAAGTGTGCAGAAAAGTTGAAAGAGTAGTACAGTAAAACCCACAATGGGATTCACCAGTCATTACCGTTTTGCCACATTTGTAAACCTGTGTTTTCCAACTCTTGTCCTGGAAGGGTTGGTGGGCCTCCAGTCTCTCAAACACTTTGCCTCGTTAGTGTGGGTCCGCCTCTCTCTTACCCTGTGCCGCCTTTCATAGAGGGTGGGCAAGAAGGAAATGAAGGTAGAGAGAGCAATGACATCAAGTTAGGATCCAAACAATCTGACATAGAAAATTCCATCTCCCTCTGTTTCCCATGTCTTTGTCCCTGGATGGAGCGCACTGTGAGGACAAGTTGACATTGCACTTGTTCTATCTGACTTGAATGGCTTCAACCACTAGCCAGGCTGATTTCTGCATGAGCTGGCCTGTGTGGGTCTATGGAAGGGCCCTCTGTCTGCCTAGTGGGTCTAGTTCATAGGTTAAGAATCCTACCTGTTCTTCTGATGCTTTGCCACATAGCTCGCTAAGCCATTTTGCTTAGACAATACTTGTCTTGTTACCCCAGTGGCCGGATTACTCATTTATTCTCTGTTGAGTTCCATTAATGGCAGGTTAGTAGGTTGGGGAATATTCTTTCGCTCTTCATGGGAAACTTTATTTATTTATTTTTTTAATTTCTCTCTGGTTAGAGCTTTGAGTCATTTTTTAGAATGTTCTCCCAGATATTTTTCTTTCACTGATGAGATTATTTGTGCATTCAGCAAATAGTTAAGGAAGTCTCAACTTTATTGGCTGGAGTACACAGACCTTTCTACTTCCTCTTACAACTTTTACTTCCTCAAGTGATTCTCTAGTGATATTAACGGAGCTTCTACTGGTTGCGTCTTCTTTGGTCTGGGCACATTTTGTATTCAGTTACCATTGGCTGGTGTGCCAGCTTTCATATAGTGCACTGAAGTTGTAGGTGTGTGTCTAAGTCGTACATAGGTCAGAATAACGAATGCTGGTAAACTCCCAAGTGCGTGTGTAGTTCCGCTTTCCTGTAGGTGAATGAACATTCAAATTCTTGAGGTCATTGAGTCCCTATCTTTCCTCTTCATGACCCTGAATTGGACATAATGCGGCCTTGAAGTACAGATACACTAGAATTAAATTCTTGAAGGCAGAGACTCGAGTCCTTATTGGATCTCCATCATCTGCAATAGTGGCATCTTATGTGGCGGCTTCTCTGTAAATATCTGTCAAGTGAACGGATAAATCCCAAAGGAAATTAAAGTAAGTAGGGACCTATTTAAAAAAAAATGGCCACAATATAATTAACAGTCCCAGGTGAAATACTCACTCCTCCACTTACTGGCATTGTGACTTTAGGCACGTTACCTAGTTTTTAAGAACATCTTGGAACATTCTATATTAGCTGTAGAATGAGCTTGGCACTTGCCTCATTAGAATTGTTACGAAGATCAAGAGGTGAGCCCAAAAGCGGCCAGCATGGTGTTTTCTGCTCCGAGCATCATGTGCGGTCAGCAAGTTTGTTCCATTCTCATTTCCTTTCCTCTTGCTATTAATTTGGATTAATAACATCCCTTTTGAAAAACCTCAGTCACTCTGATTTGGGATCTGGTAAGCCAGGCTGCTGATTGCCTTGTTGAAACTTCCCTTCCTGGAAATGGTTACCCATCAGACCTGTTCTTGTGTCAGTCACTTTTGGGGGGGCAGTCACATCCCCCGGTATTGTGGTTTTGGTGGAGGTGGTTGATAAGCCTGTATTTTACTTTCATTCCCATTTCTGACTTGTGTACAAGATTTATCAAATTTCTTTGTTTTGCAAGGATCTCACCACTGAGAGTTCAAAAGCTTTTCTTGGAGCTCATCTAACATAACTCTTTTGTATTTGGAAACATTTCCTGAGCATATTTTGTTCCAGTTTGTTCCAAGTGCTGGCCTCATGTTTCCGTCGTTGGGGCTGCCACTGTTCTCTCCTGGGTCAACTTCAGATAAGCGGCTGAGCCGCACCCTTGACCCTGGGTCCAGAGTCCATCGCCTTCTCCTCTGCTCTAAACCTGTTTTAACGTAGCCTCTTCTGTGCCACTGACCACTAACCTGTGCCACTGACAGAGATGCCCACTGAGAGCAGCATCAAGATAATGGACAGAAAAGATTTTTCCAATGAACTTTACATGGGCTAAGAAGATACTACAGGGTACACCGGAGAAAATGAGCCATTGCTTGGTGAGCGTGTGCCAAGACAGACCCATTAGACAAATTCTTTTTATTTTTTTAAGATTTTATTTATTTATTTGAGAGAGCAAGCAAGCACGAGCAGGGCGGGGGGGAAGGGCAGAAGGAGAGGGAGAAGCAGACTTCCCACTGAGCAGGGCACCCGATGCTTAACCAACTGAATCACCGAGCTGCCCCTAGACAAATTCTCTTAACGCTGGTAAGAGATCCAGAGACAGGTACAGAAGCAGCCGGAAATGATCTGGATTTCCACATAACCCTAAAATAGCTCAACGAAGTTACATCTAAGTGGACTCTATTTAAATGGTCTTGCTCATTATCCTTTGGAAACTATTAGAGTGTGTGTTCTTCTGCTGGCAGAGGCGCAAACTCCTGAGCACTGGAGATTGAGGGACAGATGGATACACTCTGGAGGCCCATGTCCCCAGTGTCTAATGGGGACCTGCCTGGGCCGTTGGTCACATGGGCGGTCCAGTTGTGTGATCTCATGACCTTATCGGGTCTTAAGTCTGAGTTCATCTTCCTTGATCCTCCAGATGGCCAGTTCACTGTGGGGACCGACCACCTTGTCCTCTGAACCTTCAGGAATCCTGCTCCCCATCTCATCTGTACTGTATTCTCGGGGTCACCATCCTGGTCCCTATTGGAGCTGCAGTACAGCAACATTAAAAAGCAGAGAGGGTTTCAAAGACAACACAGGGCTCTAGGGAAGAGAACTTCACCCTATGAATCAGAAAAGTGACCTCTCTATTTAGTATTTCTCTCTAACTGGATTTTATAACACAAGAGGATTACCTGATTTCAGAAATTCCGATCATTGGTATATAAAGTATGTTGGAAAGCATAAATGAACTTTACAATAATAAAAAAGAAGACAACTGGCTTTTGGTCCTGGCTTCTCCAAGTTCCCAGCTCTGTCACCCTGGGCAAGGACCTTTTGGTCTCTTTATCTCTTTGTTTCTTCTCTGTGGAAAACTCTGGTAACTTTCTGGGTCTACATGTCCTCAACTTTAAAATGAAGAGTTTGAGCTAGGTGGTCTCTAAGGTCCCTTCTAACTAAATATTCCATTTTTATTATTCAGGAGGCTGGTTTTCAGAATGGGCGCCCCAGAATGTCTTTGACGCCCTCTCAGCTGTCCCAGCCTAACTGTGTGCCCGATGTCTCTCACCTCTCCCTTAAATGCGCCATCTTCCCCCAGAGTTTTGCCTAGATGCTTTCTGATCATTCCTGCTCCATCCCCTTTGTCCTTCTCTGCACCTGGACTGGCTGCCCACTGCTTTCCAGTATTCTTTTGCCAGGCTGTTCTCACGACATCTTTATCAACCGTGTTCCCTCCAAAGTCTGTGTATTCAACCCTGAGCTCTAGCCTCAACTCCATACCTGTGTCTATAAACTTCTCCCAGAGTCATTACCAAATGGAAGTCCTAGACGTCTTCCTTAAGCCAGATCCCTTACCAGCATCCCTTTCTTGTGTCACCAGCCCATCTTGCCATCGGCAACCCAGACAGGAATCTCATCTCTTGTAACCTGCCCTCTTCCTGCTCTGTACCCTCCCGATCAAAGGCTCCAGATCCTTTCAGCCCTCCTTCGTGTCACATATCCCATTTTTCCTCTCTGTTCCCGCTGCCCACACTACTTCAGTGTCAGAGCAAATCACTGTCATGACCCCTCACCTGGCCTCTTTAGCCCCTTCTTACTCACCCATCGTTCATGCTTTTGAAGAGGACACTTTTATCATCATCCTTCAAGGCCAGACCTCTTCACCTCACACTGCTCTCAATCCACTGTCGCCAACTTAGCATCTGTATGGCTTTCAAAAGCCCCTGATCCTCAGCCATCCTGTACCCTGCACTCATGGCCGCTCCCTTTAGAACGCTGCTCCTGCACCTCCCTGATGACCCTCAGCCTTCCTGGCTTCCAGGACACAGCTTTAGACCTGCCCTGACCCGTCACTCACGGTGCTTCTCCTTCTCATGGCTTGCCTTACCCCCACTGCCTCCTTCACCGACTTGGTACTTGGTGTCTCTGCTCTTGCCATGGGATCTCAGCCCATGCTTGACAGTGGAGACTGACTTCTGGTGGGGGAGCAGCTGGCCAGACTCTGCAGTGAGTGAAGAAAATGCTTTGGCTTCCATGGCCCATTTTCCATACCTAGGAAGTACAAGCTACCTTATCAGTACTTGCTGAAAGAACGAGAATGGTTGTGCACTTTTCTCCAGCACTCGGTGTGACTGCCTTGTTACCTTGCTGATTAGTTCTAGGGGCTTTTTTAGCCAAGAAGCCCTCAGCTGGATGAAGTCTTTCTCCACATGTTCACACTTGGCCTTCTAGTATGTTTTGTTTGGAAAGGCCAGTGACAGCAGAGTGACTGGCACATAGTAGTACTAAATGTAATAAAACAAAATTCAGCTGAATCGATTTTAAAGATATTATTGGCTTTATTCAGTGATTCATGAATTGGGCAGCATCTGACCTAGCAAACAGAAAGGAGCTCTGAAGAGCTGTACAAAATGAAAGACTTTGATAGGCAGAAGGGGGCAGGACAGGGAAGTCACTAGCAAAGAATGGATTGTTTCAGGTAAGGTCACCTTTCTTTGGAAGATGGCAGGGGTCCCGTCAGGCAGATTACCCCATTAGTGCTGACCCAGTAATTCCAGACTAAGATTACATTCTTGGGAGAGGCTAAATCTATGGTTAGGTTAGGTATTAAGTCTCGGTTTGTTGATGTGGGCTTAGCACAAGTGACTCCATTTTGGGCCTGTTGTCTCTTTTTTTTTTAACAATTCCTCCCTTTTGGTTAGACTTTCAGCTTAACCTAGAGATATGATCAAATTCTAAAACATCAGTGCCTCTCCCAGCTATTGCTCTCAAGTTCTTACAGTTTTCTTGCCGAATCTCTGTGATATTCACAGATCACGAATGACTTCAGGTTCTCATTTTTTCAGTCAGTGGCTCTCCTCGTTCCTTTCTTGACATTCCAGTCTTAGGCAGATCTTTGGTGGTTAGTGGCTATGAACGTGCATTTAAAACTTTTTGAAGAAATATAGTGTACCATGGAGATTACAATGATGATTATACACAGGGTGATTTCTAATGTTTAGAGTGTACTTCAAGCCATGGTCCCCAAGACCCATACCAAATCAAAATCAAAGACCATGTTGAGTCCCTTTGTTAAGCCAGGTAGCTTAGTTCAGTGATTTTATGCAGCTGCCCCTGGGTTTGGATGCCCTCTGGGGGGTGAGGAGGACCTGGTGAGGAGGACCTGGAGTTGGAGATTCAAGGGCAGTCTTTGTCTTTTTGATTCCAAATCAGAAGGCTGGAAGAAAAATTAGAAATGTTAGTTTGGAGGGCGCCTGGGTGGCTCAGTGGGTTAAGCCTCTGCCTTCAGCTCAGGTCGTGATCTCAGAGTCCTGGGATCGAGGTCCACATTGGGATTTCCACTTGGCGGGGAGCCTGCTTCTCCCTCTCTGCCTACTTGTGATCTCTCTCTGTCAAATAAATAAATAAAATCTTAAAAAAAAAAAAGAAAGAAAGAAATGTTAGTTGGGAGAGTCATTGCTAGATACTGGAAGAAATTCAGGATCCAGTTCAGTTTACGGGTATATAACAGAAGGTCAAAGAAAATTAACAGGATTAGATCTAATATCTACAAAAGTGCAAACCATTTTTCATTACAGTTACCCCCATTTTTAAATTAAAAATAATTGCAGCAAAACTAATTTGTTTTCATTAAACTTGGCCTGATTACTTAGATAAATGCAACAAGAATAGTGATTGGTCATATAAGCTCCTTTTAAGACTGCTTTGTGGAACTTTTCATAAAGAATCAGATTGAACTCCTAATAGCCTCTGAGCCCAGGAAGCCACTCCAAGGACTTAACCATCAGAATTTACCAGCAGTACCAATAATTTGGGTGAATTTCTCTCTTCATAAGGTTCCCCCAAATATCCTGAGGTTTCTGGGCCTGCCAGGAAGTGACCTTTCTTACTCATCTGGTAAGGCTGCTAGGAACCTTTTATAAGCAAGGTACCAAGTGATTTTTTTCCCAGCAGTTCCTTAAACTGTCTTTCATATCTGAGTCTATACATAACACTCTTAAATGTGACATTTCAGTCAAGTCCTCGGTAATATAGCCCATGTTTTTAATTTTTTTCTGTTACAAGGAGAACAGAGTCTTACTGAACTTGCACAAATACCTAATTATTACCATGAAAAGAATGCTCAAGGGCTTCTGTATTCTGGAGGGATCAGGTAGGGAGAAAAAGGAAATGTTTCATTCATACTTTTGTTGCAAAGGTATGCTTTATCAAACTGCCATAAGTCATAGGTAGCTTAAAAAATTTGGAAAAACAAAACATTGAGGAACCAGCAGTGTCTCAAACAAAAAGTCGTAATCTTTCTCCAGTCATCCAGTCATTTAATTAACATCTGTTCTGCCTGAATCTGGTTCTTTTTTTTTTTTTAAGATTTTATTTATTTATTTGGCAGAGATCACAAGTCGGCAGAGAGGCAGGCAGAGAGAGAGGGGGAAGCTCCCTACTCAGGGAGCCCGATGCAGGGCTCGATCCCAGGACCCTGAGACCATGACCTGAGCCGAAGGCAGAGGCTTTAACCCACTGAGCCACCCAGGCGCCCCCTGAATCCAGTTCTTGTGTTAGTCCTGGAAATTCTTACTGAGGACAGTTGTATGATCTTAAAGTGATCAGAAACCTGTACTTGCCAAAGTTCTTTCCAAAGTACAAAACTGTTCTCTTTGAAGATGGAGCACTTGAGCAGAAACTCACTCTTTCTTTCTTTTTTTTTTTTAAGATTTTATTTATTTTTTTGAGAGAGAAAGAAAGAGAGAGTGAGAGCATGAGGGGGAGAAGGTCAGAGGGAGAAGTAGACTACCCGCGGAGCTGGGAGCCCAGTGTAAGACTCGATTCCAGGACTCCAGGATCATGACCTGACAGGCAGGTGCTTAACCAGCGGAGCCACCCAGGTGCCCGAAACACATCAGAAGAACATCAGAGTAGAACAGTAACTCTCTGCAAGTGACAAAGACTTAAAAATGTGCATTGCTGAACATCTGATGAGAGTTCATTTGATAAGGAAATTTAGTAATTTCTGTGATAAACATTTTAGGATAGTAACTGGAATTATTACTGATAATTTTCTAGAACATGTAGATTTCCAGGCATTTCATACAGTTTCTGGAACACTTGCATACCTACACAAGTACAGAATAAAGCAAGCTTAGGATTTTCCCCCTTTGACAATGCTTTCCATGTAATTTAACATAACAAATAAGCCCAATAAGTTTTCCATACCCCTTTGTATGGAGAGAATACATTTTTTGAGTTGTTCCAGGAGCCCTCTGCTAAATACCAGGTAGTTCAAGGTCAGAAAGACTTCATTTAGACCAATAGTCTAAGAAAACTTTGTTCTTTAAACAGAGAGAAAACCAAATTCTAATTTTGTACCAGCTTATTTTTGATCTTAAAACTGCTTTTTTGTTCAAATAAATTCATTTTAATCTTAGCCAACTTGACCACACATAAAATTCCTTTCCCAAGATTTCCTTTTTTACAAACCTTCTACATCTTTTTTACATTCAGATTTTGTCCTATGTTTTTCCTCTTTTCCATTCTGAAATAAGTAGCCTTGCTTTAGGAGAAAATGTCTTTTCCCTCAATAAAAATGTCTCTCCGGGGACGCCTGGGTGGCTCAGTTGGTTAAGCGGCTGCCTTCGGCTCAGGTCATGATCCCAGCGTTCTGGGATCGAGTCCCACATCGGGCTCCTTGCTCACCAGGGAGCCTGCTTCTCCCTCTGCCTCTGCCTGCCACCCTGTCTGCCTGTGCTCGCTCATTCTCTCTCTCTCCCTCTGACAAATAAATAAATTAAATCTTTAAAAAAAAAAAAATGTCTCTCTGTTCCTCATACCTTCTCTTACCAAAAACCATACCCTGCTTTCCTTGTGTATAGAGATGTTTCTCTTATTATTTCCAGTAGCTTTGATTACATATTATTTAGAATTTTTAACCCTTAGAAACTTTTTAGTTTCTAGTGAAAACTAACATATAAGCAGTTGTGATCTGCCTGTTAAACTAGTATTCATTACGTTGGCAAATGTATGAATATATTTAATAATTTTTAGAAGTATACATTTTTGTTTCAATGACCCAAGGAAACTTCATGAGACCTTAGACAAAGTCAGCCTTCATTCTGTCGTTTTTCCTGTTGACGATATAATATAGCTATCATATGTTCATATCATATTATCGTGTAGATAATATCAGGTTATTTTAATTGTAAACCTATGTAGACTAAATGTATGTCGGCATTATATTTAATTCTGACAACATTGAAGACATGTCTATTTTAATTGAGTCAACCAACTTAAATTAACTTTAATTCCGAATATTTTCCCAGAACATGTGAACCTGAAAGGTATTTGGGTTAATTTCTATTATATTTCTGAGAATTTTAGGAATACTTCATATGCCTATTTGTCTTTAAGCCAGTTAAATAGAGCCCTTTTGCATATGAATTTTGGCAATACCATTCAGAGGAAGAATGTACCATGTATCTGTGACACACATATGTATAGGCACCTGTAAACATGCAGGCATATGCCAACAGAGCCCTTATAGCTTTTACTTTAAAATTCTAGCAATAAGATGGGTATGAGAATACAAAACTCACTAGTTTATAAAAGAGCATTTGGATCCAAATCAGGTTTCTGGCCGATAAAATAAGGTTATCTCCTTAGATGTCTAAAGCTTTTTCTACCAATATTTATGGGGAAGACACTGAAGATTTATAGTTGTCCTTAAAAGTAAATGTATGGAGGGGCCCCTGGGTGGCTCAGTGGGTTAAGGCCTCTGCCTTCGGCTCAGGTCATGATCCCAGGATCCTGGGATCGAGCCCCACATCGGGCTCTCTGCTCAGCAGGGAGCCTGCTTCCCTTCCTCTCTCTGCCTGCCTCTCTGCCTACTTGTGATCTCTGTCTGTCAAATAAATAAATAAAATCTTAAAAAAAAAAAAAAAGTAAATGTATGGAAGCTGTGGACCAGATTTGGAACAAGGGAGCCTCTACAGCAATTTGTATTTGTAAATAGCCTCCCCCCACTTTTTGCTTCAGTCCCAGGAATTGGGGAAGGTCTAGATGAGAGTTCCTGGAGACAACCAGGCAGAGGACTTATCTCTCAAAGGCTCAGGGAAAGAATGCAAGTTCCTCTAAGAAGTACTTTTGGGGGCGCCTGGGTGGCTCGATCAATTTAGTGTCTTCATTTGGCTTGGGTTGTGATTCTGGGGTCCTGGGATCGAGCCCTGCATCGGGCTCCAGGGAGCCTGCTTCTCCCTCTCCCTCTGCCACTCCCTCTGCTTGTGCTCTCTCACTCTCTTTATGTCAAATAAATAAAATCTCTTGAAAATTAAAAATTAAAAAAAATTTTTAAAAAGAAGTACTTTTGTTCCCTAAAGTCCGAATTTTCCCACTCCTTACAAAACTTCTGAGAAAACTAGGGGAGGTTTTGGGATTGGTAAAAAGGACAGGTGGGCCTTGAATTGTTTCCAGAGCTGCATTTCTGGTTTTGTAAAGATTTGTAAGGAAAGGACAGTTTCTCTTAATTTCTCAAGGAATTGGGCTGTAACTTAAATGATAGCACAGGCTGATCTCCCCATTTAAACCACGTTATCCTTAATTTGCTTTTTTTTCGTATCAAGAAAAAGATTTCTAATCAAAGTCAAAGGATTGCTGTGTTCTGGATTTGGAGCCATTTGTCTTTGGAATGTTTTAGCAAATCCTTCTACAAAGGCTTCAGAAATTTTTTACTTTCACTCTGGATACATAGTTTTATTTTCATTTAGGGGAGAAGGCCTTAAAAAAAAATTTCCTATCAGCCTCTGAGTATCAGCTTCCAGTTTGGCCACCTTCTGACCACAGTGAGTTTACGACCTTTGATCTCAGGGTTGTAAGTTCAAGCCCCATGTTGGGTATAGAGAGATTACTAAAAAAAAAAAAAAATTCTTCCAAATATTTTGTCAACTTGGAGCTGGAACAAACAGTAAATATTCCTGGCAGTATTGAATAATCCTTTGGAATCAAGAGCCCTCCCCAGGGAGGATGCAAAAGATACTTTCTTTTTCTTTCTCTGCTGGATGCTAGAGACAGATATCAGAAAAAGCTGACTCTAGTAAGAATTCTTAGTTTAGCTGGCTTCTGCCAGTCTTTGAGGATCCCATCTGTAGACTCTGAGTGGGGTTTAAAGAAGAGAGTGTAGCTCCAGTGTCTATCAGAACTTGGTAAGGATTTTCATTAGTTTTTTGTTTTTTTTTAAGATTTTATTTATTTATTTGACAGAGATTACAAGTAGACAGAGAGGCAGGCAGAGAGAAGAAGGGAAGCAGGCTCCTTGCCGAGCAAAGAGCCAGATGCGGGGCTCGATCCTAGGACCCTGGGATCATGACCTGAGCCGAAGGCAGAGGCTTCAACCTACTGAGCCACCCAAGTGCCCCTAGGATTTTCATTAGTTGTTTGTTTTTTTAAAAAATATTTTATTTATTTATTTGACAGAGATCACAAGTAGGCAGAGAGGCAGGCAGAGAGAGAGAGAGAGAGAGGTAAGCAGGCTCCCTGCTGAGCAGAGGGCCCGATGTGGGGCTCGATCCCAGGACCCTGATATCATGACCTGAGCCGAAAGCAGCGGCTTAACCCACTGAGCCACCCAGGCGCCCCATTTGAGTTTCCCCTTAGCTGTTTAAGGGAATATCGTAGCACTTTACCAGAAAATCCCTCAGAGTCTTATCACTGGGGGCCTTCCTTAGGAGGCAGATATGTGAAGGACATGCATAAAACCTTTGAGAAAACCTCTTTTCCAGTGTCCCAGTTGATTGCCAATAAAGCATTGATTTCCAGGCCAGCTTTTTGATCATGTGCCCCTGGAAGGGTCCAGTGCAGAAGACCTAGGTGTTTTATTTTTTGAGCGAGAGAGAGGAGCATGTGCATGAGCAGGTGGGGGATAGAGGCAGAGGGAGAGAGAATCCCAACCCCACATTCAGCATGGAGCTCACTGCAGAGCTCAACCCCAAAACCCCGAGATCACAACTCAAACCAAAATCAGGAGTCAGACACTCAACAACTGAGCCACCCAGGTGCCCCTAGGTGTTGTTTTAGATACCTTTTGTGTCTGATTTTTCATTAGCCTTTTTGCAGTGAAACTTTCAATGAAGCTATTTTGGAATCTTGAAACCTTTTGGAAGTTTCTGTACATCTGTTAAAATAGGTATCCTGTTCTATTTGTTTGATTTGGGAACCCTGTCTTTTAAGTGTACTTCTTAAATAAAGGATCTTGTTTAGTTGGAATGTTTCCCACATTGGTCATTGTAATTCTGGGTTGTTTTTTAGTAAGATTTTACTGTTTCTGTAGATATTTATAGCTTCCCAAATCATAGTTCTTAATCATTAAATAAGCAGGTTGCTGAGTTGCTGGAACTCTTCAGAATTTAAGGGGTTTTTGTTCGTTTAAGCTAAGGTTTTTATTCCCTTGGAGCCAACCTAATACCTAAGGGGAACATGCCGCTGGTTTGGTAGTTATAAGGTGCTGTATAGGATACCTCATCACGTGGACATTTTCTTGAGGTTGCACGTGCCCTAGTGTCAATGCCACCGAACCTGCAACCAACCAATTTATTCTTAAGTTAGGTGACTAGCCTAAGACACAGGAGTCTCAAGAGTTAGGTAGCGTGCATTCTAACAGCTTTCATATGCTTGGTTGTGCCCACTAGTTTTGTGGATTTGGGCCTCTAAGATTAACAGTAGCCTTCATCTACGCAAATCACGTTGGACCCAATCTGAGTAACCACCAGCAATTCCTCCCATGGAACTGGGGACTGGGGGAAGGACGAAAGGAACAGACTCCAAAGAATGGGGACAGATGGGGAACTGTGAACTGAACCGCCAGCAGTTCCCAAGGTGGAATCCGGGGACTGAACCAAGGGCTGGGGTTGCCAACCAAATGGGGGATCTGTGGAAAGCCAGTTAGGTGGGGAGCCATCTTACTGCCCATTAGTACAAAGAGTCAAACGCACAACCAAGAGGGACGTACCAATGGCCCTTGGACCGCAAGAAGGAGAACTTGAAGGGTTCGAGGGTATCATGTTTGTGTTTCTTGTTGTTCCTGAAGTTATCAGAAGTTTCCTTCAGATCCCACAGTTGTCACCAATTATTGAAGAACAGAAGACAGCTAAGTAAATTCTAAAGATCTTGTTGGGTTTGTTCAGCTATTCATGAATTGGGCAGCAGCCCATCTAGCCGACAGAAAGGAGCCCCAAAGAGCTGTACAAAATGAAACACTTACAGACAGAAGGGGGAACGACGTGGTAGGCACTAGCAAAGAACGGATTGTTTCAGGCAAGGTCACCCTGCTTTGGGGGATAGCAGGGGTCTGTCAGGCCCCTCACTACCTCACTAGTGCTGACCAGATAGTTCTAGACTAACTACTTAAGATTATATTTCTAAGACAGGCTGAATATGCAGTTAGGTTAGGTCTTTTTTTCTTTTTTAAGATCTTTTCTTTTTTTAATTTTACAGAGAGAAAATAGGCAGGGGGAGGGGCAGAAAGAGAAGCAGACTCCCTGCTGAGCCAGGAGCCTTATGCAGGGCTTGATCCGAGGATCCCGGGATCATGACCTGAGCTGAAGGCAGGCGCTTAGTTAACTGAGCCACTCAAGTGCCCAGTTAGGTTAGGCATTAAGTCCCTGTTGGTGATGTGGCCTTAGTACCAGGGGCACCATTTTGGACCTGTTTCTTTTTTCTTTTTTTTTTTTAATTTCAAAGATTTTATTTATTTATTTGACAGAGATCACAAGTAGGCAGAGAGGCAGGGAGAGACGGGGAAGCAGGCTCCCCACTTAGCAGAGAACCCGATGCGGGGCTCGATCCCAGGACCCCGAGATCACGACCCAGGCCAAAGGCAGAGAATTAACCCACTGAGCCACCCAGGCGCCCCCTGTTTCTTTTTTCTTTTCTTTTTTTTTTAAGATTTTATTTATTTATTTGACAGACAGAGATCACAAGTAGGCAGAGAGGCAGGCAGAGAGAGAGGGGGAAGCAGGCTCCCCGCTGAGCAGAGAGCCAGATGCGGAGCTCAATCCCAGGACCCTGGGATCACAACCTGAGCTGAAGGCAGAGGGTTAACCCACTGAGCCACCCAGGGGCCCCCACCCCTGTTTCTTTTTTTAACACAATTTTTATTGTGTGAACAAACATCCTGTTTTACTTCTTAGTCATTGGTGACTTAGATCTTTCCTTTTTCCTCTAATCTAATCTCTGTCTCTGTTTTTGGGTCCATTTATCCTTCCATTTCTTTTCCATGGAATGTATCCCAAACAAGAATGTTCCTTTTTTGTTTGTTTGTTTGTTTGTTTAAAGATTTTATTTATTTGAGAGAGAGAGAGCACAAGCAGGGGGGAAGAGGGAGAAGCAGACTCTCCACCAAGCAGGGAGCCTGACGTGGGGCTCCATCCCAGGACCCTAGAATTATGACCCAAGCCAAAGGCAGATGCTTAACGGACTGAACCCCAGGCACACCAAACAATTAATATTCCTAAGGGAGTTTAGTAATACCTTTAAATTTGGGGTGTGGAAAGTAGGGATTTATCAGTACAGCTCTTACAAAACTGCTTTTCGGCATGGAAATCTAGCTGGTCCTGGCTGGTCCCTGGTGGTTTGTAATCTGAAAAAGATATGTGGGAGATGTGATTTGAAATTCTGGTTCATCAGTGAGAACTCCAGAGTGTCGCATTCTTCGGTTAGATATTTGTGTCTTCTCGTGAGCTAAGGGAAAGCTGGGGTAACTACCCAGATGCCATTCCTGACAAGGATAACAAAGAAGGCAGTTGTTCTCCTGTGGCAAATCCTTAACTGGACCCTCTCTGCAGTCTATCCTAGGAAGTGTCACTGTGTAGCTTAGAAGTTCACAGAGTCAATGCTTCTTATAACTCTTTTCTAGAATTAGAATGTGAGAAAGTAACTTTTGGGCTTTGTGTTCTATGATGTAGTTTTTCATTTTTATACACCTGTATTATCTCTATCACTAAGGCTTTAGATTTAAAAAAAGAAAAAAGATTTTTTTGTTTATCTAACAGAGAGCGAGAGAGCACAAGCAGGGGGCGCAGCACAGGGAGCGGGAGAAGCAGACTCCCCACTGAGCAGAGAGCCTGACGTGGGACTCGATCCCATGATCTGAGCCGAAGGCACCCAGGTGCCCCAAGGGTTTAGAGTTTTAACAGATTTTCAGGTGCAAAAGCATTTTTCTTCATCTCAGATTCTCATTTTCCATCCAATTAAATTAGGTTCTCTCATCTTGAGACAACTTTGACTCATTTTGTGACACTGCGCCTCAGGTTCTGTTTTGTAAAACGTTAACACGGTCAGGCTGTGCCTTTTACAGACCGATTCAGTAAAGGGAGCTGTTCCAGTTGTTGCCTATCGGAATTTCGACTATCTTGCACTCCAGCAAACTACATGTAATAATACTTGAAGAATTCTCTATTTCCAGACGCAATATTAAGTTGACAAAAGTATTTGAGAACAAATGTCCTGAGACGAGGGTTAAAGTGCACAGTTACTTAAACGTAAATCGACAGTTATTATTAATAGCGATCCGTGGCTCACTTAGCAGCTTGCGTCCGTCTGCACTGAGGGTCAGATGACAATTCCCGATCAGGCCTGTGTACGGAGTGGTGCTTGCAGGAGGATCTGAATGCTCTTCTCCATCACTGGGGGGGCTCCTTGGGACATCTCCCCAGCTTGTGGCCCACAGTATATATAGTGAGATGTGCACATCTGACTTCAGAGGAGTTTCATTAGCCGGGGTGTGTGTACTTGTTCAAAACACAGTGAGTCTTCTTAACTTCCGTACATTCTGCTTTGGAGCAGACCAGCCCACACGTTTAGAGATCATGCCCTGACACTCTGGTCAGATACCAAAACGGACCTGTTGTGAGTCCTTCAGCATGCACACATGTTGAGTTGCTGCACGCAGGGCTGGCGGCCAGCCACGAGATCTGCTTCAGCTGCCCTGTCCCTGCCAGAAAGGTTGTGTTTTGTTTTGTTTTTAAAGATTTTATTTATTTACTCGACAGAGAGAGATCACAGTAGACAGAGAGAGAGAGGGAAGCAGGCTCCCTGCTGAGCAGAGAGCCTGATGCGGGACTCGATCCCAGGACCCTGAGATCATGACCTGAGCCGAAGGCAGCAGCTTAACCCACTGAGCCACCCAGGCGCCCGGAAAGGTTGTGTTTGCATGGTTATTCAAATGTTTGGCTATACTTTGTCTTGATCCTTTAATAAGAATTAGGGAAACGCAGGGGGACCTGGGTGGCTCAGTCGGTTAAGCATCCAACTCTTGATTTGGGCTCACGTCATGATCTAAGGGTTGTGAGATTGAGCCCTGAGTCAGGCTCCAGGCTCAGAAAAGTCTGCTTAATATTCTCTCTCTCTCTTTCTTCCTCTGCCTTCTCTCCTCCCCCTCCCCCCCCACCCCTGCACTCTTTTTCTCTAAGGAAAAAAATTAGTAAAACAAATGAAAGTGCTGGTCAGAGCATCAGTCTTTTTTTTTTTTTTTTTTAAGATTTTATTTATCTATTTGAGAGAGAGAACAAGGGGGGCGAGGGGAGACAGAGGGAGAAACAGATTCCCCGCTGAGCAGGGAGCCCAACGCGGGGCTCAATCCCAGGACCCTGAGATCATGACCTGAGCCGAAGGTGGATACATAACTGACTGAGCCACCCAGGCGCCGCCCAGAAGCATCAGTCTTTAAAAGTTAATACAATTGGGAACAAGGTAGAGTGGAATATTGTGCAATGTGTCTTTCACTTCATTCGGACATTCATTGGACCTAAGCTGGTCCTCTCTATTCAGTTATGAAAGAAAAGAAAAATAAGGAACAAGTATGAAATACTGGAACTATGTGGTCAAAGCCTGGGTTAAAAGGGCAGCTGTAATTACGTTTCATAATTAACTTAATGTTTTGCAATGGAACTCCCTTAGTAAGATGGAAGTCACTTGTTTATCTGGGTTGGACTTTGAGATGTGTTTTCAGGGAACCTTCAACATGAAAGTCTTTATGCAGTGTGTTTGACAACTTGGTTTCTGTGGAAGGCCTTCTCCCGCTCTGCAGAGAAGACAGGAAATGCCCACATCCCTGGTTTGCCTACATTCTTTCTGGTGTGATGAGTGAGAGAGAGAGGAGAGAGAAAGAGGTGGGGGGAGGGGCAGCACAGGAAGCCTCACTTGGAACATCTTAGTGTTGTCTTCGCTTATTACCTTTTTTAATTTTATTTTTTTTAAGAGAGAAAGTGTAAGCAGGGAGGGGCAAGGGGAGGAGGAGAGAGAGAATCCCAAGCAGACTCCACCCCCAGCGTGGAGCCCGACACAGGGCTCAGTCTCACAACCCTGAGATCATTACCTGCGCTGAAATCAAGATTTGGATGCATAATTGACCGAGCTATCCAGGCATACCATTGTTTACTACCTTTCTAAAACAAACAAACAACCGCCATCTTTGTCATCCTTCTGACTCGAATTATCCATATCTGAGTTATATTCTCTATAAATTTAAAAGATTTTGAGACCAGTGCCTGCTATAATGTGGCTCTGTCATCGTTTGTCTAGCCATTCCTAATTGATGACTTCCAGTTTATTTCTAAGTATTTTACTCCAAGCTACGCAATAAGCATCCTTATCTGTATATTATGGCGCTCTATAAACTAGATGACTAGACTTTATAATCTAGGTTACTAGAGGTAGAAATAGTGGGTCAAGGGGCACCTGGGTGGCTCAGTGGGTTAAGCCTCTGCTCAAACCAGCTCAGGTCATGATCTCAGGGTCCTGGGATCAAGCCCCGCATCGGGCTCTCTGCTCAGCGGGGAGCCTGCTTCCCCCCTCTCTCTGCCTATTTGTGATCTTTCTCTCTGTCAAATAAATAAATAAAATCTTAAAAAAAATAGTGGGTCAAATAATATGTACATTTTTAAGACTTAATAGATATTACCATATTTCCCAAAAAGGCCAGCAATTTTTCCTCCTTCCAGCCGTGTAAGAAAATGCCCTTTATTTCTCATCTAAAATTTTTGCCAGCTAAAGAGGTGGAAAAGAGCATTTTGTTTTGTTTTATTTTTAAAAAATTTTAAAATATTTTTGAAAAGATTTTATTTATTCATTTGAGACAGAGAGATACAGAGAGGGAACGTGTGAGCAGAGGCAGACACAGAGGGAGAAGCAGACTCCCCGCTAAGCTGGGATCCTGACTCTGGGATTGATCCTAGGATCCTGGGATCATGACCTTAGCCAAAGGCAGACACTTAACCGACCGAGCCACCCAGGCGCCCCTCATCTATTGAGTTTCTAAATACAGAGTCATACCATCTCCAATAATGATAATTTTATCACCTTCCCGTATTTCCTCATTTTTGTCTTTTGTAGTATAATGAGCTAGGACTTCTGTTGAAGTTATTAAACTTCTTTCATGGGTGCAGATGACATCGGGCTTGGACCTCAGCTGCAGGAGGAGCCCTGGTGCTGTGCGCCATGACCTTACTGTACAACATGCTCACATCTCCACACAGCCAGGGTCGCGCAGGCTTCTTCCTTCCTTCCCAGCCGGACTCTGAGCTCTTGGGTATCATGCCTTTTATTTTATGTACCTCCCACAGCCTAGCAGAGAACTGAGCACATAGTAAACCCATGTTGAACTGTGAGGTGTGTGGAGTGTGCACATATTCTCTTCTTCCACTTTTTCCTTGAAGCTGGCTCAGACATCAGTGGACTTCAGATCCGATGAGCAGAGTGGTCTCTGCCCAGAGGGCCCTTCTCAAACTTCATCAGCATCACCTGGAGATCTTGTTAAAACACCTCTAATGTTTCTGATTTAGTAGGTCTGGGGTGGGATCCCAGAATTTTGCATTTCTCATAAGCTCAGATGCTGCTGGTCTGGGCAATGCAGTTGGGCACCACTGCTCTAGACTCATTGGTGACTTTGTATGAAAAAGTCAGATTCTTGTTCTCCAGATTCTCCAGTAACCAGCCCTCCTTTCACGTCATCCCAGGAGCTTCTGCCCCAGGCCCTGTCCCTCCCTCTGAATCTGCACTGAAAGTCAGAGTGCGTGTCAGAGCACAATCTTTCACAGGATAGGCGATGTTGAAGTGAAACACATTTTTTAGGCTTAATGAACATTCACTCCCCTTTCCACCCTCTCAGCCTCTGCACTTAGATATCTTCATGAAAACAGAATCATCCATCGAGATCTAAAGCCAGAAAACATCGTCCTGCAGCAAGGAGAGCAAAGAGTGAGTGACCTTCCGGGAAAGTCCTGGGGACCGCCTCAGGGGAGCTGCTCTCCTAGAGAAAGAACACCCTTTGTGTCTTTGTTTATATTTGCATTTCCTTGACTTTGTATTCGCTTTGATTCTGTGGGAACACTTTTGATTTGAAACAGAATTCAGCAAGAAGCTCTTGCTGGCTAATGGAGGCAAGTTTGAATGGGTTACATTGTTAGTTTCCCGAGTTGCAGGAATCTGATAAGGAAAATAATGTTTCTCTTCCCCCCTCTGCCCCAGCCTTTGAGACCAGCCCCTCCGAGAAATCGACTTTTCGTTTTCTTTGTGTTCGAGAGCTCAACTTTTGACGCTAACCTGGAAACCAGCTCTGAGCTGGTTCTGCTTGTGACACAGGCACATTTGGAGCTGGTACCTGCCCATAGGGCTTGGCCCAGCCTGCAGTCTCCCCAGAGCTCTTGGGGACCCTCCGCAGGGGCCCTCCTGCTTGGGTGTGGCAGTTACCTCCCCGTGGGGCTTGGCACGTGCCCTCTTACAGCCTTGTTCCTTTAGCTGGGGGTGACAAGCAAGGGCTCAGCCGAGTAGAATGTAGTAACCCAACCTGTGGGCCACTCAGTCTCTTCTGGGGGAGCTTCCGTGGGCATTCTGGGCCTGACCCATGACTGACCTAGCGCTCACCCTGGTTCCGGTTCACACTCATTCTTGCCAGTGGCTCTAAGATTTGAGAACTATGGGCATTCGCTAAGCAGGTCTTTCACATGATCAAGGCCAGGTTTAGCAATCTTGAGGGCTGATGCAGAGTCCGTTCATTTTGACCTTCCTCTGATGAGTAGTTCCAGAGCAAAGGAGAACATGTGCCTTTTTGGAGCATTTTTACCGTGTACGTTTCCTCTTGCCCTCTATCTATCGTGTTGAAGGCGGTCTCTTGTGTATTGGGTGGTTCTTAGGAACTCAGGCTCTAACACAACCTGGGAATTCAGAGTATCCTCTGCTCTGGTCAGCGATCAGTTCTTATAGAAGGACAGGTTACCCTCATAATCCTCCCGATTTTTCCTTTTTTTTTTTTTTTCCAGTTAATACACAAAATTATTGACCTAGGATATGCCAAGGAACTGGATCAGGGCAGTCTTTGTACTTCCTTTGTGGGCACCCTGCAATACTTGGTAAGAAATGGGGTTTATATGTTTGCTTCTCAGCTGTTCCCTGATGGCTGTCCGTGTGTGGCTCCTCTCTATCCTTGCCTTCTAGCATCTAAATCTTACTGGCTCTCTTGAGGCTTCCCAGATGTATAGGAATTGTTGTATGACAGAGATGTACTCCGTTCAAGTCGACGCTTTTTGCCAGTGGAGGCCCAATGGAAGGATGGGGTCATCTTCTCTGATGTCAGAAGGGCGTTGCTAACATGTGCTCTCACACACATCCTGTAATATCGTAGGCTTCAGTATTTTATCTGAAAATAAAGAGTTTGGACTAGATTCATGCTGGTCTGTAGAAGCCACAGTTTCTATGACATGTCTTGGGCCAGCAAGAAGGAGCTGAGCTCTGACCCCCACCCCCCCTTCTTTACATTACTTGGTCTGGGCTTCTATGTGAGTCACTCATTCATTCAGGAAGTCCTGACTGAGTATAGTCTATGTCTGTCTGCCAGGCACTGTGCTGGGAGCTGGTGATGCAATGGGAAAGAAGACCAGCATTTCCCTGATCTTTAGAAGCTCAGAGTTTAGCAAGAAAGCAGGCGTTAACCCTACGCTTACACAGAGAACTAAGAAGTTAAAATTGTGACAAGTGCTACAGAGGGAAAGTGCAAGGTGTTATAAGAAATCATGTTAGGAGGCCCTCACCTAGTCTGGGACCTGAAGGATGCATAGATGCAAGGGGCCAGAGGTAGGGGAAGGGAGAGGAAATTGAAGCAAAGGATGTAGTCCATGGGGGGCCAGAAAGACACTGAAGGGTTTTAATTTGGAGAGGGATCCGGTTTACCCTTTGAAGGGACCACCCTTGATGCAGCACGGAGGATAAATTGCACTGACAAGAGTAAATCAGTCAATTGTGGGGGAGGTAAGGAGGCTGTTGTGACAAGCAGCTCAGAGCCGCTGTAGCAGTGAGAGTGTAGAAAATAAGTCAAGAAATGCCTAGCAAGAGACTCAGTTAGACTTGGTCATAGATTGCCTGTGGATGGTAACAAGTAAAATTTTGATTGAAAAAAAGGGTCGGCAGGTTTAATAAGCAAAAAAAGGTTGAAAGCCACTGGGCTAAATGAGTTTAAATATTTTATCGAGTTCTTTTCTTTTTTTTTTTTTTTTTTAAGATTTTGTTTGTCAGACAGAGAGCACAAGCAGGGGGAGTGGCAGGCAGAGGGAGAGGGAGAAGCAGGCTCTCCACTGAGCAGGAGGCCTGATGTGGGACTGATCTTAGCACCCTGGGATCATGACCTGAGCTGAAGGCAGCTGCTCAGCCGACTGAGCCACCCAGGCACCCCTATTTTATCTAGTTCTTAAATAAAGAAGAGAAAGATTCTTTGAAGTCTGAGTTCATTTCTGCTTCCTGCTTAGCCCACCAACTAGGGGACTGGGCTTGCTTTATGACCTGCTCAATGGAATAGAGGTTTCAGAGTGGTGACCCATGGGGCGCTATGATTCGGGTCCTGTGTCTGTATCACGTAATTATGTAGGTCCTTCTGAGCATCCTCTGAAATCCTCATGGGCTCATCAACAGTTAAGTGGGGGAGCCCGTGCTCTGACCAGGACGCTCAGTCACATCCTTCAACTTCAAGAACTAAAACTTAGGTCCATAACCAGATATAGAGACTAATCTGCCCATCCCCCAACTTTTCCTCATGCTTTGCACTCTCTGGCCCTTCCATAAGTGACACTGTCTAGCTAGACTGTGCATAGTCCAGTCTCCCTGCCTTTGCTTGTGATGCTCCTTCCTAGAATGTCTCCCCGCAGACCCTCATGTGAAGAGCCTTCTGAGGCAGGTTCCGTTCCCACCGTGCTTCAAAGCTTTGCTTGGTCCCTCCGGCTCTCTCTGCTTGGGCAGCAGTCGTGCATCCAGCTCTTTTCCTGCCCAGTTGTAAATATCCCATCCCAATGCACGACCACATGTCCTGAGGCACATTGGTTTAGGAGACGCGGTCAGCATTTAACATGTGTGTTATGCATTCGGTGTGTCTAACCTGGTGTCCTTTTCCTCTGTGGTATGTAACCTACCTTCCCACCTGGACACGGCACCCAAGGAAAGGGTGTATGCTGGGCTACCTAAAAATACCCCTGGGGGCCCTCGTATCAGCATCAGGAGTGAATGAGGTACAGAGAACTTGTAGATAACCACCAGCTACACGTGTGGTCACCTCCTCCCCCCTCGAGTGGACACGTCAGTGTCCTCTGGATGGAGTCGGAGGAAGAGGGGGACATGACGAGAAGGACCGGTCGCCCCCTCCTGCAGAGGCCCCCTAGCAGCAGGAGCCCCTCAGTGCTTCCCCAGCACTTGTTCTCCCACAGGCCCCAGAGCTCCTGGAGCAGCAGAAGTATACAGTGACTGTGGACTACTGGAGCTTCGGCACCTTGGCTTTCGAGTGCATCACCGGCTTCCGCCCTTTTCTCCCTAACTGGCAGCCCGTGCAGTGGTGAGTGAGGGACTGGGGCCTGTGGGTGGGGCCAGGAGTACCCCCTGAAGGGGGGAGTGTGTCCCTCCATCTTTGTTATGCCCTTCACCTGTTCCCATCTCACTGGGTGCTCCCAGCCCAAGACATCTGTCATCTGTCCCCCATAGAGGATGTCCCATTAGGACTCAGCATGCGGGTGGTCCAGTATCTGAAGTCCTAGAAAAATAGAGCAGTTTTTAACGTCTTTAAATGTAACACCGGATGAATGTTTGCTGTGTGTGTGCAATAGCAGCATGGCCGTGTTCACAGCCCGTTGCACACATTGGTGCACTTCCACTGAGGATGCCGTGTGTTAGTAAACAAATACAGGACGTGCACACACGACAGATGGGAAGTATTTACGCGGAAATGTATTATTGACACATTTTACTGTACCGCAAGAGAGATTTTTGTTTCAAAAGCACAAGAAAGTGGCTTAAAATAGGAACCAATATGTACATAAATAAGTTACCCCAAAAAAAGATGTTTTAATAAAAAAACTAAAGGAGACAATTAAGTTTTTTTAAAAAATTCTATCTTTACCTTTTTTTTTTATTACAAAAACGAGGGTTTGTTGTATATGTGATGGCTCATCATTACCAAAATGCACAGTTCAAAAACTAACATTCCCGTGAATCAGGTTTCACTCAGAGTGTTCCTTGAGAGGCCACACGCTAATTTAAATAATGCTACGGTTTTTCCAAATTTTGTCTTGATTTCCAGTTTTTGTCCTTCTGGAGCAGTAATAAGTTCACATGGTTCGAGCTTCCAAAAGTAATAAAAGAATATGCACTGAGAAGTCCTCTCTGACCGGCCCCCCAGCCACCTGGCTTCCTTCCCCCCTCCCCAGGCACCTGATAGCACTGGTTTTCGGTGTACTTCGGGGGTGGGTAGAAGCAAATTGGCCTCTGTTTGTCTGTTGGTTCATTTATGGGTTTCACACCTTTTTTCCATCGGTGATAGTGTAATATGAACTGCCCCGCATGTGCTGCCAAAGCATTTCTGCACCATGAGAATTTCCTTCACACAATCCGGAAACAACCACTATGAATGTTTGTGTGAGTCTCCAGGCCCTTCAGTGTATGTGCTATACCTTAAAACAAACAAACAAACAAAAAAACCCCACAAATAAATTACTACAAACATCCTCATATAACCTGCCTTTCAGTCTGGCTATTGAAAATGCTTTATGTTTTTCCGTTATTGGTAATGTCTGTTTGGTATTCAGCTGAGTAGCTGTACTGGAATTTTTTTTAACTTATCCCCTGTTACTGGAAGCACGGGTGTTTTATAATTTTTACTTCTTAAAAGAACAGCAAGAATAGTGTCCTTGTGTGGAAATCCTTGTATATCCATAATTATTTCCCTAGGATAATTCCTAGAAATGGAATTAACGGATCAAAGACTGTGCACATTTTAAAGGTTTTTGATGTGTATCAGAATGCTCAACAGAAAGGCTATATAAATAATGTTTCCACCAGGAACATACCAAGCTGCCTCTTTCGCCACACCACTGCCAGCACTGGCTGTTACCATTTTTCTATATACCTTTCGGGAAGTAATGAAAACATTAACTTTTTCAAAGGATGGGTATTTGCATCATGAATTATTTATTTATAAGATGTAGCCTTGGAGATCCATTCCAGAAAAGTGGTTTTGGGGATGGCAGCCCATTTTAGTCAACATATATAAGCCAAACACTGGAAATGGGAAGATGATTGCAGCCAGGGTTCCTGCTCTTAAGGAGTCTGGCGAAATGGCAAAGTATGCCCTCCCGTGGTGATTGATTTTAAAACAAGCAATACTTGTTGGCCTGCATAAGCTCTGGAATATTGAGGAATTAGCTCATTAATTTATAGTCACACCTGATACTGTAACCATCATGAAAACAACATTTAATATCTGTACATCAGTAGTGTTTTTAATTAACCAAAGAATTACTGCATTTCTGCAGCTCAAATGTTGAGTTTTTCCATTATTTTTAACAAGGTGAGTTAAAATCCATTTGAACTGGAAGTACAAGTGCTATTTGAAAACATTATCCCTAATGTCTCAACATCTTTATGGTAAGTCTGTTGTCTGCAGAACCAGCTTCTTAGAACTCCACTCACCAGTGCTGAAGACCAGGTGACACTTTCAGGTAGCCCTCTTGGACCCCCAGTCAGGAGCTATTCAGTGGACTAGTCTGTGAGAAATGTCTGTCCCATCTGCCTTGTAATGCCTCAGACGACTTTTTAAAAACTTCACTCTCTGATCGCAGGTGATGGGTGGATAGTAATTTTGGGACAGACGCAATCTGAGCTTCGTAATTCTCTTGTAATGCTACTTTGACATACATTTCAGGAACTAAGCAATAAGCATTTTATTTATTATTTTATGTTTATAATTTCCCACTGACAGACTAAGTTTGCCCTTAGAGAATCGTCTGTCTCACTTGTCCGTCACGATGCTCTTGGTGCCCCTGTCTTACAGTCAGTTCCAGCCAGAGCTGTGAACAGCAGCTGCCGCCTCGCGCCGGTGCCTTTCCTGCGTGCTCCCCCCTGGGCCAGCTCACCCCTTGCCGGTGAGAAGCGCTCAGGACTAAAACATTTGTGATTTGAATTTCCCAGGCGTTTTTGGAAAGGAAAGACTGGGACATTCAGACAGAGAAAGAACAGCAGATAGGGGGTTTGAGTCCCCCGTTTCTGCCACACTATAGTTGTGTGACCTTGGGCGACCCTGCGGATCTCCAGTTTCCTTCCCACTGAGACAAGAAACAGGCTCTCCCACATGGGGTAATCGTGGCAAAGGAGTCCGTGTTCAGTGTCAAAGTACTTGGTCCTCTTTGAAGCATTATTCACACATACTTTCTTTTCCATCACCAAAAAGCTTTGAAACTAGTTGGGTTTAACACTTTGTCCCTTCAAATACTATTTTGGTTGCGTCCTCATATCTGTGAGTTCTCTCAGTTGGGAAATGTAGAAGCTCCTTCCCCGCAGGAGGTAGCATGGTGCCGCCGCTTTTAGAAGGAAGTGCGTTGTGCGGGCACGCATCCCGCATATTTCCCATCTATGCGATCTGTGTGCAGTGAGCCTGGTTCGGAAGTTCTCATTTAATCCTCGGTCAAAACGTGAATTTTGCCGGCGATAAAATGAAAAGTAGGGGAAATGATGAAGACATGCCATGGGTGAGGTCAGGAGTCCGCGGTGCTGGCTGTGGCGCTCTGGGGGCGGGATGGTCGCTGCTGCCACCCGCAGAGGTCGTCCAGACTAGCCTCTGGCTCTGAAAGAATCCATCCCAGCAGGATACTGAGGCACTGACTGTCACCCAAAGACAAAATCACAACCTGTGGGTATCCCATACGGTTGTAAAGTGGATTTGTTACATATGTAAAGTGTGTCTTGCCCGCTAAGTGACTTAGAGGCTCTAATTAAGGAGACGATCCGTTGGCAGGCACTCCAAAGTCCGGCAGAAGAGTGAGATGGACATCGTTGTCAGTGAGGACCTGAACGGAGCCGTGAAGTTTTCAAGCTCCTTACCCTACCCCAATAATCTCAACAGGTAAGGCCCAGTGGTGCTTCTCTACGTAGTTCTTGTCCTCTTTTGCAAATACGTATCTGCGATGGCACCAAATAGCTTTTAAAGAGGTTGTTAGGATCGCCTCCCATGACTAAGGGCTTGACATAACCATCTCCGTCTTAAACTTAGAATGGATTCCCACCCCTCGCCCTACCTAGAAATCCTCTTTCCTAAATTCACGTAACAATTTATCTATACCTCTTACCACCCTTACTGGCTTCTGCCTTGTGTATTACATCTAGTTTTGCATAGGTTTATCTCATGGTCAACTGGAAGCCTTTTCAGGGTATGGAATTATGTTTGACTTCTCTTTGTTCTCTTGTGTAGCCTTATACTGTGTCACAGTCAGCAAGTCTTTGTTGTTTGAACAGCATTATAATCTAGTCTTAGAGCCCTAATGTGAACACTTAAATAGTAATATCAGCATTGGGTAGTAGTGCAAAAGAAAGAGCAGGGCAGTCACACACAACTGAGTAGCATGGATAGTAATTACCATGAGTATTTAGAGAATGGGGAGCAAGGTATCATGTGGACTAGAACTCTGTGGAATGACTTTAGATGTGCCAGAACTTTCTGGAAGGATCTGGAAAGATGTACAGAACATGGATAGATGAAGAGGAGTGAAGTTTGAGGGGGAGGGAGTGAGGGGAACAAAGGCATGTGAGTAGGGAGTTGGTCTCTTCGGAGGCTGAGAACACCTGCACGAGGTGGACCTATGTCTGGGAAGGAGTGTGAACTTTGTTGTGGGACCATGAGTGGTTTATTTCGGTGGTGGAGTGGGCGTGGCAGATTAACAAATCTGGCGGATGGCATCTAGCTTGCGTGTGGGGCTTGCCTCCAGGTGGGACATGCCGGCAATGTTTAAAGAGCTTCATAGATCATTCTCACACAGCCAAGTGGAGGTGAGTCTGTTGACCTATTTGTTGAGATGTCTTGGTTTTCAGAGGATATTGTAGCAGACAAGAAGGGATGAGCACCCAGATCATCAGTTTGGCTGGAAAATATTCGATTTCCCTCAGGTTAATTCATTTTCAGTAATCCCATGTCGGCTGCCGCAGCTGTGTATAACAGTGCATGTATGGGAGGCCGCCTGAGAAGCTCGCGGGAGCCATCCCTTCTCACACCGTGCTCTGGTTCTCCGCAGCATCCTGGCACAGCGACTGGAGAAGTGGCTGCAGCTGATGCTGATGTGGCACCCACGACAGAGGGGCACTGATCCTGTGTACGGGCCCAACGGCTGCTTCAAGGCCCTGGATGACATCTTAAACCTGAAGGTGAGTGCAGAGCCAGGTCAGCCTCGAGGCAGCAGGTCAGGTCCCCCATGGGCGGCAGCAGGGCTTGGGAGAAAGAAGAGCGCCTTAAAGAGCAGGTCCTGGGCCATCCAAGCAGTGGGAAGGAGGCCCCGCGAGAGTGCCTGCCCCCAGGCCAGGTGACCTTGGCTGTGAGGTGGTAGCTGTGGACAAACAGGAGTATTGAAGACCAGAATGTATGAAGCTCGGCACTGGGGCTCCCTTCCCCCCGCTAGCCCAGCCCCTCTCTTTGTGCTGCTGGGAAATGTTGGGAGCAGCAGATGATCCAGGCAAATAGGTGGGCCTCTCTGGAACGATGGGTTTTTTTCCAGTAACATCTGGGTTGTGTTGCAGCTGGTTCATATCTTGAACATGGTCACAGGCATCATTCACACCTATCCAGTGACAGAGGACGAGAGTCTGCAGAGCTTGCAGGCCAGAATCCAGCAAGACACAGGAATCCCCGAGAAGGACCAGGAGCTGCTGCAGGAGGCTGGGCTGGCGCTGATCCCCGACAAGCCTGCCACTCAGTGTATTTCAGACGGCAAGGTGAGCCCCGCTCCTCACTGAAGGCCCTGTGCTCCTTGCACTTTGCCGCCCAGCTGTTGGGATTTCAGCTCTGCTTTGTCACACGGAGCACATGCCTGCCTGTTTTCAGTTGGAACGTCCAGTCCCCTGCGTGCCTAATGGGAGACTCAATCCCTCCACGCTTGACTTGTTACTTCCAGACCACTCATAGCACCTCTTTGTTGCCTCTGTTGCCAAGCAGTGCTTCGTTTCTCTGTGTCAGCCAAAGCTGTTTCCAGTGTACTTCTCGTGTACAGAACCGTGCGGACAGCCACCACTGTGCACGCCATGGTCCCTGTCCCAAGGATCTGGGAAAGCCAACGTAGGAGAAACAAGCATGGGCTAGGAAGGGAGATGGCGAACATCTACGTTGCAGGGTAAAGACAATGGAGAATAGATAGAAAGTAATAAGTTGTAAATAAGGCTTATGTTTGGATAAATGTAAAAGGAACAGGAAAGGGAAGCCTAGGCTGTTGTCATTATGAAAGGCTGCATAGGCGCTCGGTACTTGCTGGCAGAAGATGATGCCATTGGTGAACAGCGGGAAACGCTCTGAAGTCCCTTTGTTTTTACTTGGAAAAAGCAGGGGTGGGATCCACAAGATCTCATCTTGTTCTTGTTCCTTTGCAGCTGAATGAGGGCCGCACGCTGGACATGGATCTTGTCTTTCTCTTTGACAACAGTAAAATCGTCTATGAGACTCAGATCTCCCCCCGGCCCCAACCTGAAAGTGTCAGCTGTATCCGTAAGAACATCACTGTTTTCTTAAAAAAATAACCACAGGGAGAGACATGGACCAGGGGAGGGGTCCACACCAAGGAGATGAGCTTACCTGGTCCCCAGGGCAGCCTTCTTTAGTTGGGGCTTATGAGTAGTCCAGCCAAAAAAGAGGAAAGAAAGTCTTCAATTTCAACGTGATAAGTAGAACTTTAAACCCAGGACAGAGAATACTGCCTGCAGCTCTCTGAACTTGATCAAATCAGATGGCCATTTTATTTATTTTTAAAGTTTTGTTTATATTTTAATAATTAATACATGTATGTGATACAAAAAAAGCAAAAGGTACGAAAAATAAGGTATGAAAAATAAGGTATGAAAAATAAGCCATCCTCTCTTCCCAATTTCCCAGTCTCTTCCAGGGAAACTGCTTCTGTCAGATTCTTGGGTATATCTTCCAGGAGTATTCTACCCATTTACTACTCATTTATAAAGTGTATATACATATATATATATGTATACACACATACACACATATACATACACACACACACATATATATATATCTTTTTTTCTCCAGCAAACGGTAGCATATGACATATACTGCTCTGCCCCTGCTTTTTTCACTTAATAATATATTTTAGAGACTTTTCCCCTGTTGGTTCATATAGAACTCCCTAATTTCTTTTTTTTTTTTAATAAGACTTTTTTCTAAAGATTTATTCATTCATTTGAGAGTATGTGTGCGTGGGAGCAGGGGGAGGGGCGGAGGGAGAGTGGGAGAGAGAGAATCCCCAAGCAGACTGCCCACGGAGCTCGGAACCTGAAGCAAGGCTCAGTCCCAGGACCCTGAGATCATGACCTGAGTCAAGACCCAGTGGGCTGGGGCACCTGGGCTCAGTGGGTTAAAGCCTCTGCCTTCAGCTCAGGTGATGATCCCAGGGTCCTGGGATCGAGCCCCGCATCGGGCTCTCTGCTCAGCAGGGAGCCTGCTTCCCTTCCTCTCTCTCTGCCTGCTTCTCTGCCAAATTGTGATCTCTGTCAAATAAATAAATAAATAAAATCTTTAAAAAAAGAAAAAAAGAAAGACCCAGGGGGCTGCTCAAGCAGTGGAGCCACCAGGTGCACTGAGCTCCCTAATTTCGAATGCTTGTGTAGTATTCCATTGTATGAGTGTTAGATGCACATACTGATGCATCCCCCAGTCCTGCTACCGCACACACACTCGCACACACACATTTAGAATGAACAGATTAGGGGCCCAAAGTCTTCGTTCCAGACTTTCTGCCTATTTAAACCTGTTCTAGTACTACTGGTTGAAGCTGAATTTTTAGAAAACTTCATGTGACCTTAAACATTATAAACATAAAGGTTTATTGAAAGCCAAGAGCTTATATACATGTGAGTGTCTGTACATGGGTCAAAACTGTTTATTCAAATTGATACTTGTAGGTGTTTATTGACTGGTCCCTGCTGGCGCTATTAATGGGGTACAAAAGAACTTGTGTGACAGTAACCAGACTTCTCACCCAAAAGAGTTATGCAATAGCATAGTAGTTCTTTTTTTTTTTTTTTTAAGGATTTTCTTTATTTATTCGAGAAGGAGAGGAGCACAAAGGGAGAATGAGAGGGAGAAGCACACTCCCCTCGGAGCAACGAGCCTGACTGGGGCTCGATCCCAGGACCTGGGGTCCTCACCTACTGAGCCGCCCAGGCGCCCTGCATAGTCACTAAAAAATGTAAAGACACCAGTGATGTCGCGAGGCAGGACATGGTTAACCTCAGGGCAGTTATTCTCTGACGGTCACGTATGTCTCTGTTCCAGTTCAAGAGCCCAAGAGGAACCTGTCTTTCTTCCAGCTGAGGAAGGTGTGGGGCCAGGTCTGGCACAGCATCCAAACCCTGAAGGAGGACTGTAACCGGCTGCAGCAGGGACAGCGAGCTGCCATGTACTGTGCCAGGCGCTTTGGGACTTATTTTAAATTGCTTGGTGGCTTTTGCCACAGGGAGATGGCCGAGGCAGGGGCCCAGAAGCCACTAGTAGGAGAGACAAGAGGGAGACACTGGTTTGGACGGCCAGGAAGTGGTTGGCTGGGCAGGATTGAGGGGGAGGCCCTTTTAGACTTTACGAGGTGAGGGAGGTCAGCACATGGAGCAGGAGTGTAAACTGAGGGCCGGGCTGGCTGAACTAGGGGCTGAATTTGGAAAAGCTCCTTGGAATTTGGGTCAGCAAAACTCCCCTGACTCATGCCAGGGACTGCCCGACTCCCTCTCCGGGTTATTGCCCTTGGCATGGCACTGGGCTGAATTCCAGTTTTGGTGCAGAACCTCATACTCGCTGAGGGCTAGGAGATTGTCTTTATGATTAGAGGGGACTGCTTTTGTTGTGACAATAATAATTACAGTAGGGACCTGCCTTGGCGTTTGAGGTGGTTTCAGTATTGTCCAGGAAATGGTATTTGGATCCCAAAGATGCCAGAAGGTTCTGTTTCTTGTGGTCCCTGCAGGATGAATCTCCTTCGGAATAATAGCTGCCTCTCCAAGATGAAGAATTCTATGGCTTCCATGTCTCAGCAGCTCAAAGCCAAGTTGGACTTCTTTAAAACCAGCATCCAGATTGACCTGGAGAAGTACAGTGAGCAAACGGAGTTTGGGATCAGTGAGTAAACTCTCTGCAATCCGTTTGGAGAGACCATTCCTGTCATTTTTTTTTTTTCTTCTCTTCCTGAGGTTTCTTTTGCCTCTTATAATTGAGCTGTTTGTTTCTATTTTGGTTTTGTGGTGTTTTCATTTTATTTTTCTTTCTTTTCCCCCTATTTTTTTTTTTTTTTTTTTTCCAGCGTCAGATAAGCTGCTGCTGGCCTGGAGGGAAATGGAACAGGCTGTGGAGCTCTGTGGGCGGGTAGGAGACTCCTGCTTCTAGATTCCTGCCCCTACCGAGAGGGGGGCTAAGGCTTCTCACTGCCTTTTCTCACTCTCTCCTCAAACACTGGATCAGTTTGTGAGTCTGAAATCCGGTTGTCCTCGTCGTGCCCTCTGACCTTGCCTGGGCCTTGCTAGAAAGAGGCTAGGGTGGTAGCCAGTAAAGGGGGCCCCGCGAGGGCAGATGGAGGAACCACCCAGACCTGGCACAGCCTTGAGTAAGGGAAAATGGGCAGCATCCTTGCAGGCAGCCCAGACCCCTTCCTCTTAGAAAGGGCCTCGGATGAATGATCGACGCTCCATCCCACCAGGGGTTTTGCCTAGTTTTGTTGAGACACTAAATCGATAGGACAAAAATCAACTTGGACAAGAAGTTCAAGCATAAAGTCGTAGGACAGCATGAATACAATAAATCCAATGCCAATGAAAACCTTTAATTGTGAGGTAAGGGAAGTAAGTTTAGCTTTGGTGAACCCCACACAAATGGAAGGCTGAAGGCTCCAAGGCCTTTTCTGGACCTTTCTCCATTTTCTGCTGTGAACTTGGGAAGGGACCATCACCTCTGTGTCCTAACACCAGTTTCTATGAATCAGTACTGGCATGTGTGCTCACAGGTGGGTATGACATAGATACGCCCCTCCTCCCGCCACAGTGACAGTAAGTGCTGTGTCCCACCCTGGCTCATGCTCGCCTTAAGCTCTGAAGAGGGAGCCCTGGCCTCCCCACGGGGATGGACAAACGAAGGGAAGAGAAAGGAATGTGCTTCGGGCATCTTCTCTGTGCCAGGCCCACTGCCGGGTGCTTTACCTGCCATATCTTACCCAACCCTGCAGTGGTCCCTTTAGAAGCCTGTTGCGTGGCGGAGGGAGGAGGCTCCGGCCCGGGTCTCACAGCTAGAAAGTGAGGGACGCACTCTCACAACCCCGGCCATCGGACTCCCAAGCTGCATCCCTTCGAGCCAGCCTGTCGAGGGTCTTCAGTGCATCTGGAGGGTGTTCCCCCCGAAATCGCGCGCCTCAGAAGGCCCTTATTATGTCAGTTGACATTAGCACAGCTTTTTCCTTAGGAGAACGAGGTGAAGCACCTGGTAGAGCGGATGATGGCACTCCAGACCGACATCGTGGACCTGCAGAGGAGCCCCATGGGGCGGAAGCAGGGCGGCACGCTGGACGACCTGTGAGTAACAGCTGGGCGGCGGGCACACCCCCAGGCGCCCCAGATGGGCTTCTGCGTGGGTGTCGCCAACATCCAGGGGTTCGGGTGCGGTTACCGGGGGCAGCTCTGCGACACGGTTCCGTAGAGTCCATGAGCCTCTGGCGAAGCATCGTGGCATGTTCCGGAGATGGGCACGTGGAGAGTTCTGGAGATGGGCACGGCCCAACCACCGTCACCGCAGCCTTCATTTCCGCATCTCTCCAGTGTCGAGCAGAACTGTGTGACCTCACAGGGCTGTGAAGGTCAAAGCACACGATTCAGATAGAGCAGGCGCTCAGAAACTGTAAAGGCTGTGACAGAGGCTGCGTTCACCACGCTCACCGATGTCACTGCCGTGCAGCCCGCGCTGATCCAGGCATGGTTCAGAGACCAGAAAGTAGAACAGAGGAGGAGCCTGGCCAGTCTTAAGAGTTTGAACCCAGAAACCGCTCATTTGCATCTTTATCAGGAATTTGGCCTTGGCTCAGGCGGTGGTGATAAGGTGTGCTGGCAAAGCCATCCTACCTGAAGGGAATCACCGGAGCTCCCAGGAAGCAGGCGAGCGGCCTCAGACTCAGAGGAGCTCTGGCTTGGGCTCAGCCAGGTCCCTCCCATGCCTTTACTAGGGTTCTCAGGCTCATAAGCTCAAATACCAGAAATCTGGTGATCCGGAGTCTGTATTTTCTCCAATTATTTAGCCCTTTATTCTCCTTTAGTTTTCAAATGAAAGTCACTGCTGAAAATACCAGCCAGTTTCAGTGTTGAGGCCGGAAAGGGATAGAAGTTTGTGTTGCCTTTGGGCTTGAGTTTTCAAGGAGGGGCCCATATTCTCTGGGCTTAGACCCAGCCCAGTGATGGTACTGGGGTCATTATTGCAGAAGCCATGTGGACAGGAAATTCCAAGGGACAGAGTAGAAACTCGCTTCCTTGAGACTCTCATTAAACCTTAGTGATGGTTTGGGTTTGATGACAGGGGCCATCCTTTCTTTGTTGGAGGCATCACCTGTGCCCTCTCCAGGGGTGATCATTTTCTCCAGTCAAGACAATGCCAGTCTTGCTTCTAAAAGTCAGTAACTGTTCTGGCAGAAATTAGCTAACCAATGGTTTGGGTTTTTGTTTTTGTTTTTGTTTTTTTTCAAGATTTTATTCATTGATTTGACACAGAGAGACACAGTGAAAGAGAGAACACCGGCAGGGGGAGTGGGAGGGGGAGAAGCAGGCATCCTGCCGAGCAGGGAGTCCGATGCGATGCGGGGCTTGATCCCAGGACCCCGGGATCATGACTTGAGCTGAAGACAGACACTTAACGACTAAGCCACCCAGGCGCCCCCCCAAGCAGTGTTTCAAATGTGCTTATTTGACCTTGCATCTTAACAGAGCTTCTCCTCTATATGTTTCAGAGAAGAGCAGGCAAGGGAGCTTTACAGGAGGCTTCGGGAGAAACCCAGAGGTATGTGGGGGCCTTGTTTTGTCGGCGCGCAATGTAGGCGCTCTCTGCCGGCCCCCTTGAGGAACTGTGGGCTCCTTTCCTCTTTCCAGACCAGCGAACGGATGGCGACAGTCAGGAGATGGTCCGGCTTCTCCTCCAGGCCATCCAAGGCTTTGAGAAGAAAGTGAGAGTGATTTATACGCAGCTCAGGTATTCGCCCTGACTTCCCTTCTCAAGGGTGGAATTCGGAGGAGCAGCCAGCTGCATGTGGGGTCTTCTCACTCCCCTCTGACTCACTTAACCTGGAGAAAATTTATCCACAGCTGCTGTTGGATTCATAATTCCTAAGGATTATGTTCTCCTGCTTTCTCCAGCCCCAATGCCACTGGAGCTTGTCACATTTGTTCTTTACAGTAAAACTGTGGTATGCAAGCAGAAGGCTCTGGAATTGTTGCCCAAGGTGGAAGAGGTGGTGAGTTTAATGAACGAAGATGAGAAGACCGTTGTCCGGCTTCAGGAGAAGCGGCAGAAGGAGCTCTGGAATCTCCTGAAGATCGCTTGTGTGCGTGAGCCCCACAGTCCAGCCCTTAGCCCTCAGCCCGCCAGCCTCTTGGGGCCTTTCCACCTCTGCTGCTGTCACCACCCTCCAAGGGGGACCACAGAGCCAACGGCCAAGCACTCTGCTGCCGCCGCTCTTCTCTCACTGCCCTCCTCTGGCTGGGAGAGGGCAGGGAGGGTTGGGGTCGGGCCAGGGCCAGGTGTTCTAACTTCGGCCTGCATGTGTTTCCTGAGGCCACTGTAGTCAGGTGACACCAGAGTCACTCCTTTGCGGTTCTGGAACCAAGGTGTTGGCAGGACTGAGCTCCCTCTGCAAGCTCTAGGGGAGAATCCTTCCTTGCTTCTCCCAGCTTCTGGCGGCCCCAGGCATTCCTTGGCTCACAGCCACATCATTCCAGTATCTGCCTGTGTCTGCACAAGGCCTTCTTCTCTGTGTCTGTCTCCTGGGTGTCTCGTATAAGTACTCGTGCCATTGGTACTGGGTCCCTTCTCAGGAGTCCAGGATGATCTCTCAGGATTCTTGACTGCATCTGCACAGACCCCATTTCCCACTAAGGTCACATTCCCAGCTTCCTGGAGTTAGGACATGGGCGGGTCTTTGGGGGACCTCCATGCAGCTCACTACAGGGCGTGTCCGCAGGACTGGTTCACCCTCACCCAAGTCTGTGCTGCTCAGTAATGTCCCCCGTACTTTCTGTGCCCGCTGTCTTACTGTACATTTTACTTATTCATTTGAAAGGGAGGGAGACAGTGAGCACAAGCAGGGGGAGCAGCAGGCAGAGGGAGAAGCAGATGCCCCGCTGAGCTGGGAGCCCGACATGGGGCTCGATCCCAGTACCTGGAGATCATGACCTGAGCCGAAGGTGGACGCTTAACCATCTGAGCCACCTCGGCGCCCTCCTCCCACCACCACTGTCTTGCTGTAGCTGAGATTCTGCTGCGTGTTGCTCAGAGAGAAAATGGGGCACAAAAAAGAGCCTAAGACAGAGAAGAAGAAGAGCCAGGTAGAGGCCACGGAAACCAGAGCTGATGGGAGAGAGACCTGCGCTGTGCAGGCTGCAGAGAGGTTGCCTGGGGTGAAGACCAATTTAGCCACGGACGCTGTTTGACAGGGCAGAGGGGAGAATGGGACAATAGTTGCTTAAGGTGGAAGCAGGCTGCAAGGGTGGTATTTCTAAGATCATGGGCTGGATCCGTAGGCCAAGCAGAAGGAGGCAGTGCACCCAGACAGCCACAGTCTCAAAGGGGCAGGAGACAGTGGAGTCTGCAAGTCATGAGAGCAACGGGGTATCCGCGAGATGAGCGTACATGGACGCCTCGGCCTTGAGAAGGGGTGGGTGACGTTTCCTCCCTTAAGAAAGGAAGAAAAGAAAAAAGGAAAGATGACAAGGAGAGAAGATTGAGGAAGGAGAGGGAAGTTGAGGCACTCCCGGGGATGGCCTGATCTGCCGTCTACATTCATGTGACGTTTACTGAGCCCTGACCATGTGCCCAGGAGCCTAGGAATGTGATGAAGACAGGAGATAAAGGAGGAAAGAAGCATGGGCCCTGACCCAGCAGCTCCTGATCTGGTGAGGGACATGCACAGGGAAGTGAATTTGAATTTGGGGGCAGGAAGTAATGTTCAGCAGCTCAAGTGCTGTAAGCTGGGCTGTAGCATGAACGAAAAGAGCCTCTTGGAGGGGAGGGAGGCGCAGGGAACATCCACAAGGAGGTGTTGCTTCGGGTGAAGCATGAGTAGGAGTTAGGTGGGTAGGTGGAGAGGACCTTCCAGAGCGAAGACTTGGCTCTATCCGAGGCCCAGGACGTTGGCCTGGAAGAGTGGCTGTGTTCTGGGTGCCACACGCAGTGTGTTCTGGTGTGGGGGGCAGGGTGTCGTGTGGGACGAAATGGGGAGGCAGGCAAGGGTGGCGCATATGCAGGCCACACTTTGTTCTGAAGGCATAGAAAACACCCCAGAATTTGTTTTCATCTTTCGTGCTGCAGGAAGTTAAGTATGGGAATGGTATGATCACATTTGGGTTCTAGAGAAATCCCTCATGGCAGCTGGAGGACAGATTTGAGGCTTGGACAGACCTCAGCTCCCGAGAAAGAGGGGCCACTCTGGGGGGGGTGTGCTGGAGTCATGGAGCCCCTGTGCTGCAAAGGACAGGGCAGTGGAAGGGCTACCCTCCTGCCATAATCGCAGGCCCAAGCAGAACAGATGAGGCAGATGGCTGGTTCTCTCAATGGGTGACAAGCAGCAGGGTGGAACTGGGTGCTTGACTGACTGGTGAAAGCTGGACCTTCACATTCAGCTGGAAGGAAGGATGTGGAACCAGGGCTGGTCCTCCAGCTCGCAAGGCTGAGTGGGATTGAAGTCACATGGGCTACAGCAAGGGCAGGAGCCAGGTCCACGAGAAGATGGCGAGGCCACCAGACAAGCGTTTGGGCTGGAGACTTGGAGAGAGGAGGGACATGAGGTGCTGGGAAGGTTGACAGTAGGTTATGTCTGCGGGCTACAAGCAACCAGAGCCCCAGCCACTGGTTTAACCTTGACTGAGGGGGAGTGGCTGCAGCAGCCAGCGGGCCCCCGGGGGGCGGTCAGAACGTTGTGCTTTTCTTCTTGGCTGTCCCACAGATGATGTGATTCACAGAAAGCCACTTATAAGCTTTTTGTGTGTCTCAGTCTTCTACTTGGAAAAACAAAACCATCCCTGTCTTCATTTCTATGTAGGAGTTTGCTAAGCAGTCAAACTAATGAATTAAACCTGTGAATACAGGTCCTCAAATTTCCCTATATTTAGAATTTTTTATCAAAAATATACCGGTAGTGTCTGCCTTTGGCTCAGGTCATAATCTCAGGATTTTGGCTCTCTGCTCAGCAGGGAGTCTGCTTCTCCCTCTGCTTCTGCCCCTGTGTGCACTCTCTCTCTGTCAAATAAATAAATAAAATCATTTTTAAAAGTACACCTATAGACAAAGACTTTCTAAGCCAAAATGCAAACTGTGGTCATGAGAAGGGATGTGGAGTCATAATTTATAGGACTAGCTAGTGTCTTGTGACCAGTTGTTTCATGAGAAAATACCATGGTGGGAATGCAAACTTGGGATCACTCCTTTACTCCAAAATTCTGTTGATTTTCTTTTGGTTTTGTCCTTCAGAGCAAAGTCCGTGGTCCTGTCAGTGGAAGCCCAGACAGCATGAATGCTTCTCGCCTCAGTCACTCGGGTCAGCTGCTGTCTCAGCCTTCTGCTGCCCCCAACAGCTTCCCCGAGGCCATCAAGAAAAGGTGAGCCACTCTACGGTGCCAGGCGGGGTGCATTGGGAGGGCTTGGGAATAGAAATGCTTGTTTATCATTGAGAGATCATTTCATCTGTCTAATGATTTCGTGCACGTTTTTCTTTGTGTTGGTTCACATGCCAGGCAGATGACGTATTTTACTCTCCTTGTCCCGTGTAATTTGCCAGCTAAGTACTTTTCTTGTCTGAGGACTGGATTTCGAATTGCTTAATGAGGATATGGAAAGTGCTAGTCGTGTCAGCCATCATCTGTTGTTCAAAACGGTATTCCCCACAGGGCATGCTCTGGTGGCCACGCCTCTGTCATCTTGCCTCCTCCCTCACCCCCAGCCACTCTGAGTTACCAAGCTACGGTTTGCCGCCTCCTGCCTGTCCTCACCCCCCACGCCTCCCTTGCTTTCCTCTCCTGTCTCCCAGGCCATAGCCACGAGGTGGTGGACAGAATGTTTCCCCTCCCTGCTTCCTGTTGAGTACCACCTCCAAGCCTTTTCTGTTCAAGTGAATCTTTACAGAATGCTATTGGATCAAGTAATTTATTTGGCCGTTAACTAGTAGCAGCTTCTCACTCCCCTAGAGGATCCAAGCTGAACCTTTTCAGACTTACACGGCCACCTCGGAGCCGCTTTCCAGGCTGATCTGCTGTTCCCTTACAAACTCTTGGCCTAGCCCGATGGTTCTGGAAGTCTGATCCAGACCAGCAGCAGCAGCCACACCTGGACACTTGTTAGACGCAGATGCTGAGTCAGTGGCTCACGGGTGCGCCCAGCAGGCAGCTTTTCAGAAGCCTGAGCTGGTTGCTGATGCTCACTGAGGTTCCAGAACCTCTGGCCAACTTCCTGCCCTGGGTGGTCCTCACATCTGCAGGACATATCTGTCTCCCCCCCCCTCCAGTGCCCTGAGCATTCACACACAGAGAGCTCTCTCTTCTTGGACCACCTGTGCGGGTTTTTGTTTCTAGTTCAGCCCCCTGCAGTTTCCTCAAGGCCTTCTATGTGTCGGGGCCTTCGGCACTGTGGTTAAAATCATTCCTGGGACCCAGTCTTCAGACATGGAAAATAGATTAATGATTGCCTAGGGCAGGTGGAGGGGGCGATGGGAAAGGGCTGATAACGGGTACAAGGTTTCCTTCTAGGTGATAAAAATGTTTTAAAACTAGATTGTAAAGATTGTGTCATTCTGTAAATATACTAAAACCATCGAATTAACACAGCTTAAATGGGTAAACTTGATGGCCTGTAAATTACATCTCAATAAAGCTGTTTCAAAAGTCCTGTTCCTGTGCTTGGGGAGTTCCTAGCCTGTGTGTTGTGGTACTGAATCACACGTGGCCCTAGATTCTTAACTCTTCCCAACCTGTGGTGAGCTTAAAATGATGGTAACCAGGTCGTGTGTCCCTTCCATTGCCCTCTGGAGCTGGCACTGAGCCTTCAACATAGTTAGTAGCCACGTGGAAGGGGCTGAGCAAAAACATGGCCTGTGTTCCTTGCAGCAGAGCATCATGCTTTGCAAGGTGAGCAGTTCCAGGGCACTGTCTCCCTGCACTGGGCATAGTCCCTCCAGTGATATCCTGGAGGCTCTGGAAAAGTCGTTCCAGGAGCACAGGTTGTCTGTATGTGTCATGGAGCCGAGGTTAGAACAGGACAGCGGCTTATTGTACTCTCCCCACTCTCCCCACAGCGGTTCTTGAACCGATGGGTGCATTTCTAATCCTAGAAAAGAGAGAGCGGATCAAATCCAATCGGCTCCCAGAACTTGCTTTTTCACAGATCTCAAGGAACTGTGAAAATGGTGAAATTACTTGGTCTATATAATTGTTTTTTCTATTTCAAAAATTGGAAAACAGGTGATTTGTGGGATATCTTCAGATTTTGGCAGTTTGGAGAGAATTAAATTCAACCGTCTAGTTAAATCAGAGCGCGCTCACTGACTTCTAAATTAAAAAGAGATTTTCTTTTTCCCACTGTGAACGGTAATGCTGATTTATGGCTGGGTGTGGGCTTCTGAAAAGTGCTTAGCAAGGTCAGTGAGATTACTCGTCAAGACCTGGCACTTGGAGACCCTCAATTACGTCAAAGTAATTGGAATTTAATTTTTAAAATCTTGTCCAAAGCTCTGTAGCCTATTTTCTAAACAACAGCGTTATCTCTGAAAAACCACGTCGAGCATTTTCTAATACTGTGATCCTTTTCTCCAGTGAGGAGCTGGTGACTGAAGCACACACCCTGTGTTCACAGCTAGAACATGCGATGCAAGACACCATCAAAGAACAGGACCAGAGTTTGAGGGTAACGGGCTGCGTAAATCCCCGCTATTCCATGTCCATCTTTTCCCCAGCAAACCAGAAAAAGAAAACGGAAAGGCAATCCAGTGTGTCCTCCGTCTCAGTCTACGCTTAACGATTTCCTAGTACATGTTATTACTCATAGCGATGCTAACAATTACTGAAGGGGGACAGGTACTTGGTGTGCAGTACTTCATTTAACCCTCGCAACACTCCGTTTTTATAAGGGACGTGACGTCATTCTGAGAAGGTCTTTCTCTCCCTGCCGAGCGTCTGTGTGTGGGGAGTGCTGTGCAAGACTTGGGGGACAGGGCCAGACCCTGTCACAGCACCTCCTCTCGGGGGCTTAGCAGTAGGTAGTACTAGTTACAGGGAAGCTAACCTGACAAAAAGTGAGTCAAGACACAGGTACATTTTAAGGCAAAGCTTACGTTGCTGAGAGAACCCGAAGTCATTCCTCAGCTTTTGAAAGGCCCTTTCCTGCCAAGACCGTGACCTGCTAGCTTCCCCCGACTTCTCAGTTGGCAGAGGAATCAGATGGGACACCACTGGTGATTGTAATCACTTCTTACTTATCCCGGTGTCCATCTCCGGTGAGGGGCTTTCTCTGTTCTGCGTCGCTGTGTGTCTTCCTCCTGACAGGGCGTATTTTGAGCATTTCACAGCCAAGGGGCACTTCTGCCAGAGGAAAAGGAAGTCTCATCCGGCCATTTCATCTGGTAGGGTTGGTAATGGGTGGCTGAGGTAGCTCTTGGTACCACCTACCCACAGCGAGCATAAGTAAGTGCTGTGAGCCGCTGGTAATACTGAAACTCCCCGTCTAGTTTCTGTGGTCACAGCGTCTGAGGGACTTCTCACTAGGCCAAGGGAAAGTTCCTGTATGGTTTTGAAAACGTAGCTGTAGCCCAAGAATAGCCGTTAATAACAAAATTACTATTAATGAGAGGATTGAAATTTCCCTCTCAATTGTGCTGTCCCAAGGAAGACAAACAACCCGGGGTGTAGTGGTGGCCACTGTATTTTTAACGTGCCTGTTGACTTTCAGTCTCTAGACTGGAGCTGGCTACAGACAGAAGAAGAAGAACAGAACAGCCAGGAACAGGCCTCTTGACTGTGTGGGTGGCCTTGACCATCTGATGGGGCTGCCTGGCCTGAGGTCCTTCCACGCTGGCCCCCTGCTCTAACGACTCCCAGAAGTCGTCAGCACCCAGACAAAGGATCCTCTCACTTTCCCTGGGAGTTGTGACATTCACCGCGGGCCAGGGGTGTGGCCCTCTGTGGGCACTACCAGCAATGTCGTCTGCACACTGGAAAGTCCTCCATCACAGAGGCTCAGCAAACACTGAGGCCAGGCATGAGCTGCTTCCCCTGCTCTGGAAATGTGCTCAAGGTACTTGCCCCACAGACCACTGGACAAATGTCTAACGGGACTCTTTCAGGACAAAGTATGAATGACACTCGATGTCAGCCTGTCCTCTCCTGACCCCTCCCGATCTCCAGAGGCCCTGATCCACCTGTCCTCACAGCTAGTGTTTCATCTGGATTCGGAACCAGACAGACTTAAACGGTAGACTTGCCTAGCTCCATTCTTTCTCTTCCTCTTTTCATTTCACTGCTGCTAAAACATCCCTTTCCCCGATGACTTTAGTGGTCGTGCTCCCTCGTAGGTACACGCTAGCTCTCCCCGGCCACCGTCCTTTCCACCACAGGGTGGCTCGCGAGAGCCAGCGCAGATGAGCAGCTTCCTTCCCTCTGGTCCCCAAGACCACCTGGGGGCAAGTCATCATGGGGAAGAAGGAAAGAAGAAGAGGAGACCTGTCAACCCCACATCTGCCGACACTGTGCCCACTCCTGCCCTTGCTCAGACGCAGCTGCGTGGGGCGGCGATGGGCCAGGGGAGCTCCTGCTTCTGTCATCCAGCAGTATTATTAAATTGACTTATTTAAAAAATAGTTTCTATATTTTGTAACAGAACTCAAACATTTGCACCGGGATCCACAGTCTATTTTTACAATATTTATGGTTAGGACTTGGGAACTCAAAAACCAACTTAACGCAAAATGTCATAAAATCGAGTGGCACGTGGGTCACGTGGTGCGGGGCCGCACTTAGCACGGCTTCTTCGACATTTCACCAGACTTCTGTGCATCAAAGCAGGAAAGCAAAACGAGTTCAGATGGTTACAAATAGGCGAGTTTGGTCGGAGAAGGAAGTTGGAATAGAAGAGTTTCACAAACTGGCTTCCATGGAAGCAGTACCAAGAGTTTCATGGTCAAGGAAGTTTGGGAAACACTTCAGGCTTTAATTGTCTCTTGGAGAGTCACACTATACACTGGCATATTAAAGTTCTTAAGAGTCCTGTGATTATAAACCGCCTTAACTATGTCGATCTGTTCACGAACACATTGGACAATAGAGCCTTTCTCCTCCCGCCCCATATGAGTGTCACATTTCTTAACATCCCAAAGAGCTGGAATCGGAGACAGCATGATTTTGGAACCACCGGTGAGGATCACCGTAGGAAGTCAGACCACAAAGACAGGCTGGGATGGGGCCAGCCTGGGCTGACCCAGTTGAATGAATGTTGGGCTAAGGGTTTATGGGCTTATTTTATGGGCACTCAGGAGTCACTGAAGAATTCTGAACAAGAAAATGACATCACCAACGGAAAGGTTTAAAAAGACCAATGTAACTGGACTATGCTAACTGGGTGAAAACTCGAGGTAGGACTCCCACTCCCCAAAACATGAAATAGATGTACTTTCCCCAGTCCTCCCTTTAAGTATAACTAAAATCCTTCCGCGTCATCTATACAAGTACAAGTAGTCGCTGAAAGGTAGAAGGCCAAAGACCGTCTGGAGAACTTGGACCCGAGCAGTGAGGGGGTGGTGAGTTCCCTGGGTTTTCCTTTTGCCTCATCTGCCCCCAGCTGGGTAGGGGAGAGGCCAACCCACAGGCCCAACTGAAGAGCCTACTCCCTCTAGTGGTATTCGACTCCCAGGGCCGCTGGAGCAAATTCCCACCCACTGAGTGGCTTACCACAGCCACGACCTGTTCTTTCTCAGTTCTGGAGGCCAGAAGTCTGGGCTGAGGTGCTGACAGGACAGCGCTTCCTCTGAAGGCTGTAGGAGAGATTCTTTTCCTTGCTTCCTCTAGCTTCTGGGGAGTCCAAGTGATCCTCCCCTGTGGCTGCACCTCTGCCTCCATGGTCATGTTGCCCTTCCGTCTTCTGCCTGTCAACTCCTCCCCATGTGCCTAATATTAGAACCCTTGTGACTGAATTTGGGGCTGGTCTGGATAATCCAGCGTAACCTGGTGCTCACCGCCCCCCAACCTGGCACCCATCCACAAAACTGGGCTTCTACCTCCAGGGATTTCTTTAGTCTTGGTTTTTGGTTTTTTGTTGTGTTTTATTTTTTTGCTTTTTCTTTCAAAACAATTTCTTTTAAACTCTTTTAAATTTATTTTAATATAATTATAGATGTACAGGAAGTTACAAATAATTACATATGTACAGGAAGTTGCAAATGTTCTCCTTCACTTGGTTTTTCTTAGTGATTACATCTTATGTAACAACACTACAATATTAAAAGCAGGTGAGTGATGCCAGTTCACTGAGTGCCTATAGTTCTACGCCATTTTTTTCATGTGTGATTTGTGTAACTCCACTAGAATCAAGATACAGAACTGTCCTATCACCACACAGGTCTCCCTCATGTTTTCCCTTTAAACACCTACCGTCCTCCTCTCCAAGATTCCTAGTCCCTGGAAATTACTAATTTCTCTTTATTCTCCATCTCTATAATAATCTTTTGGGAATGTCATACAAATGGAACCAGATTGTGTATGACATTTGAAATTAGCTTTTTTTTCACTCAGTGTAACACTCTTGTTTCCATCTAAGTTGTTATGTCCATTTTATGCCAAGTGGTACTCCTGGCTCTAGATCTATCACAGCTTGTTTAACCACTCACCTGTTATAGGAAATTTTGCAAATTGACAGCAATCTATTTGCTAGTCAGCAAGGCTAATTTTATCTTTATCCTTTATTCTAGACCCATCCTGATGAGGTAGCACTTCCTTTTCCCACTATGTCATCTTGATCCCAATTTAAGCAAGATTCAAAACTTTAAATAAAGATATTATGGCATATAATTTGATGTTATAATTGATAGAATTTCCTAGAAAACCATTGTTCAATAGAACTTTGTGTGATGATGAGAATGTTCTAATCTGTTCTGGCCCATAGGTAGCTACAAATTACATATGACTGTTGAGCATTTAAAATGTGGCTAGGGCAGCTAAGGAACTGAATTTTTATTTTATTTAATTTCATTTTAAATGTTTTTAAAAAATATTTTATTTACTCATTTGAGAGAGCGAGAGAGAGCACAAGCAGGGGGAGAGGCAGAGGGAGAGGGAGAAGCAGACTCCCCACTGAGCTGGGAGCCCGACGTGGGGCTCCGTCCAATGACCTGGAGATCACGACCTGAGCCAAAGATAGATGTGCAACCATCTGAGCCACCCAGGCGCCCCTGCTTTTAAATGTTTATAGTCATATGTGACAAGTAGCTACTATATAGGACAGGGCAGTTTGAGAGGAAAAACCCTCTTTTTACAAGATGTGTTTGGAATAGGACCAGCATGTATGAATTGGTTAATATGTGCCAGACAATGAACTAACTATGCTTGAAATGCGTGTTCCATCAGCTCGACCACACTTTTTTTCTCAGTGGCTATATCTTTAATCAATGGCAGGTCACAGTTAAAGGGGTCGGTGTCAGTTGTGAATTACATGTGTGAACTCGGTCACGGCCACCACTCAGTGGGGCTGTACCCATTTGGTACCACCCATGTTGAGTTTAATTGCCTTTTAAAATCTCTTCAGAAATATTACCCTTTTGGTTTGATTTGAGACAGAAATCCTCTGTGTACCCAGAAAGGCATAAAAAACAAAGCAGTGAGCATAAATCTGATATGGGTCAAATAAATACTTCTTGAGGAGATATGGCTGTAATTCCATATTTTCTTTCAAAGTTAACAGCCAAATTTTTATGGGTCCTAAGAAAGGAATATACCTCGAAGTAGGAGAGGCTGTCCATTTGTCACCGAACTACAAGCAAAAGGACTGTTTATCACGTGTCAAGCAATGCCGTGGAAGGCAAGAGAAATTGCCAAATCCCTCAGAAGAGCTAGAAAATTTCAAAACAACAAGAGGCTGGTGTGACTAATCCATTTGTCATCCAGGATTACAGTGAAGACATTGTGCCACAGTTTAATTGATAGCATTTTTTTTTCTTAGTGGTACATAAAATGAGGATCTTTCTTACAATTCAGTGGATTTACGACTGTTAAAAATGTAGTCGTCTGCAGTCCTCACAATTCTAATGAGGCAAATGCTTTCATTATCTTCATTTCATCCATGAGGAAACTGAGGCATGGAAAGTTTACTAAGGTTAAATTAAATCTGACCTTTCTTGAGAGGGCTAAGAGGTGTCTCAACAGTGACTCTTTTTCCTGGAGGTGTTGAGGAATGGGCAGAAGTCCAATTTTTCTCAACACAAACTGCCTCCCGGTTGGTTGGAATGTTGTTTAGTTACTGTGCCCTAACATCAGGATGTTCAGTTTTTTTTTTACAAAACTTGTTCTGTGAAGATTTGGCAAATATACAGATATACAGAGTAGTGTAATAAACTTCTGTATTCTAGTCACCCAGATTCAAATTTATCAATACTGGACAATCATATTATCTCCTCACCAGCTGCTCTATTAGTGAAGAAAATTTCAGACATTAAAACATTTCGCCCATATGCATTTCAGCATGTATCTCTAAAAGCTTAGCCCTTTTTTTTGTTTTGTTTTCATCATAACTACAATACTATTATCATAATTCATTCAGGGTCCAGTCAAGGGAATGAAACTACACAGCAGATTTAACAAGGAAAATTTAATATAACAGGGAATTGGCTTCTTAACCAACTGAGCCATCCAGGTGCCGCCCCCTTTTCTTTTCTTTTTTTTTTTTTTTTTTTTTAAATTTTATGGAATCTTGAGGCTCCTGGGTGGCTCAGTCGTCAAGTGTCTGCCTTCAGCTCAGGTCATGATCCCAGGGTCCTGGGCTCAAGCCCTGCATTGGGCTCCCTGCTCTGCAGGAAGCCTGCTTCTCCCTCTCCCACTCCCCCTGCTTGTGTTCCTGCTCTGTTTCTCTCTTTCTGTCAAATAAATAAATAATCTTTTAAAAAAATATTTTATAAAATCTTAAGATTTTATTGAAGCCAATTACAAAATTGGTTCCTAAAGGGTAAGGAAAACTAAGAATGCAGGAATAGCAGAAAAAGAGAGTAGCCATAGCCCCAATAGCTGAAAAAGCTCCACTCCCCCCCTGCAACTCTTCTTGCTGCCTCCCCACCCCCGCTGAGATCCAGACTGCATCCGAGAGGGTGTGACTGTGGCTTGCCACTGGGTTTGGTGCTGAGTTGGCCAAACTCACTGGGAAGCTGCTGTCCAGGCGCTATAGAAAGCTGTCCATTGGGAGGAGCTGCACAGCACAACTCACCGAGAAACTGCCAACAGGGGTGGTATGGCACCTTTGAGGTGCAAGGGGAATCTTCCTGCTGATTGCCACACACGCTGGGAGATGCCAGTAGGAGCCCACCAGAACCAGGAAGAAGAGCCCCTTCCTCTTCCAGTGTTCCTCTAATGTCCCTTATGACAGAGTTTGAAATTGTGCCAGTTGGCAAGAGAGAGATGTCCCAGTAGCAAAAACAAGACAATGAAGGATGGATTTGGAATTAAGAAGCAATAGATCGGTAATCAGCATGGTCTGCCCCGCTGACTAGTCAGCTTCCATATGCATCCTTCTCCATACATTGAAAACTCCATGCAAAAACTAAATAACTATGTTCCCACCTAACAGGATACAGCTACCCTTCATAAAAATCTCTCACCTTTCCCCCCGAATCAAAAGATGCATAGACCCACTGTATCTCTCACTAGCCATATAAATTGCTCCCCAAATTCCATCACACTAAGTTGTACAGTTTATCTTCAACAGCTTGTATATAAAATAGTATTGGTAAGGAGAGAGAAGAAGAAAACGGGCAGCACATGCAAATAAGCACACACATGTAATAAGCAGAGAGAAAATACACAAAGCTACAGCAGTCCTTGCATCTATAAGTGGTTCTGTCTTCCGTGAGCCTGGAACTGCTGGCTACAGGTTTATTTTCCCACTCCTCATCCCGTATTTCCCCTTCCCCCTACCACAGCCTCAGCTAGTCAGGATTCTTTGTCAGGTGTAGTGATCCTAAAGGATACAAGTCCAAAATCATACAGACTCCTTTTTTTTTTGCCATAATTTTGCCTTAATCTTAACTATTGCATGTGAAATGTATCAAGAGAAACCCAAAAAAATCCCCTGGTTCCAGACATAGTCCTCACGGCCCTGATTGTGTAGCAATCACTCAATTTCTCCTTGGCAATCAGGATAAATCATTCTAATCAGTAGTAACCTCTTTTGGCCTTTTGGCTCAGTGGCATAAGAGCCCAAAATTTCCCAATTCAATGGAATCATTGTGGTGCTGCTGGTTGAAGTACTTCCCGTCCTTGGGCATTAAGAACTCCAGACAAGAAGAGATCAAGATTGCCAATGTGGAAAGCCCAAGTTTTGCAAGTGGGTTTTTATATATGCAGTGAGGGACGTCCCTCCTACTTTTCACTCTTTGAATCCCAGACCTATGCATTCTCACTATAAGGAAATAGCATCATATAATGCTTTCTGATTCAATATACAAACTGCATCCTGTGAAACAGAACTCCATCTCAATCGGATGTTGTGGCCAGCTGGTCTTGTAACCATGTCTTCCATTAAACTAGTCCAATTTCAGGTATCCCAGGCACTTTTGGATGATGGGTATGTGGCTACACTTGCTTTGCTGTGCAATGAGTTCTTTGATCAGAAGCAATGCTCTAGGGATCGCAGTTCTGTGAGTCCACAGACGATGGTGCAAGCAGAAGCAGACAGGGAAGGGAACTCCACGTCCAAAATATGTATCTATTCCAGCAAGAAATCATAACAAGAATGAACATCTGCTGCTTCTAATATCATCCAACTGCCATTAATTGGCTGCCTGGTTTCCCAGGGCAGTTGTGCCATCTTGGGGGATAGTGTTAGTCTCTGTTGGCAGGTCAACGGTAGCATTACCTGGGTCAGTCTTAGTAAGAGGACGTTGAGCCTTGTTGTTGAGCCTGTGCGTTGTTGAGCCTCCCTCCCCGTCACCACGGCCACTGTGGTCATAGCCTACGGAACAAACAGTGAGATGATGGGGCCAAAAGACTGACTGATGTCCACACACCATATAATGCTGTCAGCCTTATTATCAAGAGCCTCCTGGACAGTGGATATCCTTTAGTGGGCAGTCACGTGAGACGCAGGTATCTTCAGTCTTGCGTCCATTGTGAGAGGCTCATCCCCATGCCTCTTCTCTGGTCCTCCCTGCTGGCAGTCTTCCAAGCCTATTCTCTACAAGTTCCTGATCATCCAGCCAATCCATTGGTAACAGCCCACGAACCGGAGCAAAGCCATACTTCTAGTCATCTCTCATTCCAGACAAAGTGAACAAAAACTGTACTGTTCAAAATTCTGCCCACCGAGAGGATTTTCCTATGCTGTTACACTTCAGAGCTCCTCTGAATGGGGGGTAGTGCTGTAGCTCTCTCTTTTCAGGGGACACCTGCATGTCATGTAAAGCCATTGATACACCAGGCTGCAGTTTTTCTTCTAGTGTCCTAAAGGACATTACCCACACGCCACAGACATGGACTGAGAGAGAGGACACAGAGCAACATCAGACAGAGCTGAAGGGCTCTGGGCCACCTGCTCGTGTAATTCACTCACCCCTTTGGATCTTCCAATTACCCTTAGTGCCAAATAGGACAAGGATTCTGACCTCTATCACCATACTTGCTTTACCTCTTTGACCTTTCTATATTGTTACTTAAGTCATTGTTCAATATGTTTTATCTTTACAGTTTCTTTTTCACTGGTTGTTGCTGGTAGAGAAGAATTAATGTTTGCAAGTCAATCATGTGTCTGGGAACCTTACTGAACTTTTATTAGTTCCAACGGTTTATCTTGATTCTATTGCATTGCCTGTATGAGTTACTCTTAGCTGCACATAATTATGGTTTTGTCTTTTCTAATACTAATGCCTTTACTGTTTGCACAATTGTGTTAATAGCAGACATCCTTGCTTTCTTTTGAGACTAAGTTTCTCTGTCAAAAAAAATTTTTTTAAAGATTTATTTATTTGAGAGAGAAAGAGAGAGAGAGAAAGAGCGAGCCTGAGCAAGGGGAGGGGCAAAAGGAGAGGGAGAAGCAGGTTCCCAGCTGAGCATGGAGCCCGAGATGGGGCTGGATCCCAGGACCCCGAGATTATGACCTGAGCAGAAGAAAGATGCTTAACCAACTGAATCACCCAGGCGCCCCTCTCTGTCAAAACTTATGTTTCCTGTGGGCTTCTGGCAGCATCTTTATGAAGTAAAGGATATTTTATACTATTCCAGTTTTCTGAGCCCTAAAAAACACAAATTGGGGGACACCTGGCTGGGTCCGTTGGAAGAGTGTGTGACTCTTGATCCCCAGGTCATGAGTTCAAGTCCCACGTTGAGTGTAGAGATTACTTTTTGAAAAATCAAGTCAAATCAAATCACAAATTGGTTTGAACTTGTCAAATGCTTTTTTATTTGTATACTGAGATAATGTGATGTATTTTTTCCCCTCTCCTGTTACTGTGAGGAATCCTTTTAGATTTTCCTGATGTTAAACTGTTCTTGCATTGATAGAATAAACTCTAAATGCTCATGATTTTTTAAATAAACTTTATTTTTTTAAGATTTTATTTATTTATTTGAGAGAGATAGGAAAAGAGAGAACAAGCAGGGGTGAGGAGCAGAGGGAAAGGGAGAAGCAGACTCCCTGCTGAGCAAGGAGCCCAATGCAGGACTTGATCCCAGGGGTTTGATCCCAGGACCCTAGCATCATGACCTGAGCCAAAGGCAGATGAGATGCTTAACCAACTGAGCCACCCAGGTGCCCCAATAGACTTTTTTTTTTTTTAAGATTTTATTCATTTGACAGACAGAGATCACAAGTAGGCAGAGAAGCAGGCAGAGAGAGAGGAGGAGGCAGGCTCCCTGCTGAGCAGAGAGCCTGATGCAAGGCTCGATCCCAGGACCCTGGGATCATGACCTGAGCTGAAGGCAGAGGCTTTAACTCACTGAGCCACACAGGTGCCCTGACTTTTTTTTTTTTTTTTAAGCAGATTTAGGAGATGCCTGGGTGGCTCAGTCGTTAAGCCTCTGCCTTTGGCTCAGGTCATGATCCCAGAGTCCTGGGATCAAGCCCCGCATCGGGATCCCCACTTGGCGGGAAGCCTGTTTCTTCCTCTCCCACTCACTCTCCTTGTGTTCCCTCTCTCTCTGTCAAATAAATAAATAAAATCTTAAAAAAAAAATAAAGCAGTTTTAGGATCACCGTAAAATTGAGTAGAAGGTACAGAGATTTCCCATACACCCCATGCGCTCACAAGTTCCTAGCCTCCCCCACCATCCATATCCCCCAGCAGAATGATACATTATTTACACCTGATGAACCTACATTGACACAACATTATCATCCAGAGTCCATAGTTTACATTACAGTTCAGCTTTGTGTTGTACATTCTATGGATTTGGACAAATTTATAATGACACGTATCCATCATTATAGATAGTATCATACAGAATAGTTTCATTGCTCTGTAATTGTTTTTTTTTTTAAGATTTTATTTATTCATTTGAGAGAGAGGCAATGAGAGAGCATGAGCGAGGAGAAGCAGACTCCCCGTGGAGCAGGGAGCCTGATGCGGGACTCGATCCCGGGTCTCCGGGATCATGACCTGAGCCGAAGGCAGTCGTCCAACCAACTGAGCCACCCAGGCGTCCCTGTAATTGTTTGTTTTTAAATTCAGTCACCTAGGGGCGCCTGGGTGGTTCAGTCTGTTAAGCGTCCCACTCTTGATTTCAGCTCAGGTGGTGAGATCGAGCTAGGCGTAGAGCCTGCTTAAGATTCTCTCTCTCCCTTTCCCTCCGCCCCTCCCCCCACTATATTCTCTCTTGCTCTAAAATTAAATTATATTAAACTAAAAATAAAAACGTTTAAAAATTCAATTACTTAATATTTTATTTGAGATGTTTACATTTATTTTTATATCTGAGATGACCCTATGCTTTCCTCATGGGCATTCAAAATAGAGTATGTCTTCTATGAAACTGAATGGAAGTGTTGACTTTTTCCATGGCTGATGCCCATGGCCTTACCTATCATGTTTATGTTGATGGCTATATCTATATCCCTAGCCTTCAAATATGTAGCTTTACCTCTGTGGTAAACATACCTAAATACCTCAAAAATACGGAATTGATTCTCTCCCCATCCCCCAAACCTGTCATTTGTATTACTAGGAGCTCGGTGATTGCCATCTACCAAGTGCTACAGGCAGAGATGAGTGATCATGCTAGACTTGTCCTCACTCCTCTCCTCCAACACCTGCCTATTCTTCACCTCTTAATTAAAAAAAAAATATTTTCCTCTCACACTCTCCTGCCTTAGGTTCTTAAACAGTCTCCCTGATTCTAACATCTCCCACTCTGGGACTCTCCAGCACCTAAGACTAATTAATGCCCGGTCTCCTCAGTCGGGCAGACACTCATCTTGATTTCTAACCTTGTACTCCACCAATTTCTATGCGGTGCTCGATCTTCCCAATATATACCCTACTCTTTCTTCTCTGTGAAAACTTTTGGTTTTTTTTTTTTTTACATGCCTCGCCTAACCTCATCCTGTTCATCCTCATGGGTGGCTCTTCCTGTTTCTGAGCTGATTCCTTGACCTCTCCCTGACCTCTAAACTAGCTGCACCCCCATCCCCCCTTCCCACTACACACACACACACAAGGAGTTCTCTAAACTAGCCTTACTCCTTAAAAGCAATTTATTTCTGCCTCATGGTTTTCAATACCATATAGATGCTGATGGTTTCAAAATTATACTGCCAAGGGCGCCTGGGTGGCTCAGTGGTTAAGGGTCCTGGGATGAAGCCCCGCATCCATCAGCCTGTTTCTCCCTCTCCCTCTGCCTTTTGCTCCCCCTGCTTATGTTCACGCGCTCTCTCTCTCTCTCTCTCTCTGTGAAATAAATAAATAAAATCTTAAAAAAAAAAATATATACCTCCAGCTCGGACCTCTCTCTTGAGCCCCAGGATAATATAGTCCACTGTCCCCTCAGAATTGTCAACTAGATATGCATCTCACATTCCAAAAGTCAACTCCTGATTTTTCCCTCCCAAACTTGTTCTTTGCGATCTTCCTAATGCCTTAAACGACAGCTCTGTTATTCCAGTTACTCAGTTAAATAACCACGGATTCACCCCGCCTACTCTCTTTTTTCCACACCCCACATCCAATTTATCCAATGAGTCCTGCTGGTTCAACTTTCAGAATATATCCAGAACCTGAATGCTTCCCGTTTCCTTCAGCATCACCTTCTGCTCTCACTTTTTTACTACTGGTCTGGTCCCCTCTCTGTCCACTGGGCGTGCTCCGTGCTCCTTGGTACCATCAAGGGCTGCTCTCATCCTTGCTCATCCGGGACTACCTCCACTATCTTCCTCACTTAACAAAAGGAATTGAATGAAAATGACTTCCCTTCAGATGAGGTTTTGTTGGTATCACCATTTGTTGGAGTGGTCACATAATTTGTACCCATTTGCCTAGAACTTTTTAGCCTCGGAGTCTACACAAACATCATCCTCTGCCTGGATCACTCTCTCCCCCAGAGAGTCTCATGGCTTCTCTCCTCTCCGCTTACATCTCTCATATGCAGCCTTATCAGGACATCCTCTATACTGGTACCCATGTCCTACCCCGCCACCCAGGGAGCTGTCCCTGTAACTCTGTTATCTTGACTTGTTTGTTTTTATGCCATTGTCACCACCTGATAGATTTATTTGTCCCTCTATACATCCATTAAAAACTCCACGAGATGGGACTTGGTCCGTTCATTGCTATATATACGGCACCCAAGGCTGGGCAGGGCTCTTGGTGGGTGTCCAATAAATGTTGATTGAGCACTGCTAGCTCACACATATTTTGTCAGAAGTACCTAACATTATCTCTTTAAAGGGTTTAGGCTTTTGGAATCCTGAAATGAGAGACTAGGGGCTTTCAGCTGTCTCTTCTTTTGTGTGTGTGTTTTATCTTTTATTATTATTTTATTTTATTTTATTTTTTATTTTTTTGTTTAGCTCTGTCTCTTCTTTACGCTGAGGAAGTGAAACGAGTAAAATTTTTTGCTTGGGATGGGTAGAAGGAAGGAGGACAGTTCATATTTCAAAAATCTGATCACCCAACTCAGTTCTTACTTTTCATTTTCCTCGGAGTCCACAGACTTGTAGGTTCTAAAGCGGAGAATGGATTCTTTCTTTGTTTTAAAGATTTTACTTATTTAACAGAGAGAGACAGAGCAAGGGAGGGAACACAAGCAGGGGAGTAGGAGAGGGAGAAGCAGGCTCCCTGCAGAGCAGGGGGCCCAAGCAGGACTTGATCCCAGGACCCTGGGGTCATGACCCAAGCCAAAGGCAGAGGCTTAACGACTGAGCCACCCAGGTGCCCCTGGTTTCTTGAGAGTTTTTTGGTCAAAGCCAAAACATTATGGAAATTTGAGGTCTGTTATCACTTGATTTACTCCATGACCCCCAACCAGCTTGGCTTACTCCCTTGTATTACATGGAATCTTTCCAGTTTTCACAATAGGTAGTGTTGCTTAATGTATCTTTCATCATTCTTTCTCCTTTTCCCCTACTATGCTCAATCTCATTCAATAAATGTTTACTAAGAAAAAATGTTAACCAGTTAGGAGCCCTTAAACAGTACTCAGTGTTGTTTTCCAACTTAAGTTTCGTTAGTGACATATCTAAGGGTGCATATCTTAGGGTAGACCAACTTGTCTTGGTTTTAGCCCTAAAAGTTCTGTATCCCAGGAGCCCCTCAGTCCCAGCCAACCTGGGCAGTTAGCCACCTTACATCATGATGTGTCAATATCCTCTCTAATTTAAAGTATTTGATACTTCAGCAAAATGGCAATTTAGGATATTCATTCATGACGTATTTGCTGAGCCCCTATTCTGTGGCAAACAAAAATTAAGTCCCTACTCTGTTGGAGCTTATAGTCCACATTAGGGGAGGAAAAACAGAGCAGGGAGTAAATAATAGGCAAGTTAAACATGCGTAAGTTTCAAATCATTTTCATGGAATGGAGTAGTTCCACAGTAATAGAGAGGGCATGGGGGCTGCTCAGGAGTGTGACGAGGATATGACCACATGGCTGAGACTTGAACGATGGGAAGGCAGCTAGGCAGAGCCCTGAACAATGCGAAAAGAGCTCTGAAGCAGGCACGTGTGTGTGCTACATAACAATACATGTGCACTGACAAAGGGAAAAGTGGTGAGAACTTAATTAGGAGAGTTGGAAGGAGATAGATCATATTAGGCCATTGGAAGGAATTTGGAATTCATTCTAAGTGCAATGAAAGTATATTTAAGTAAATGAATGGCATGCTGATACACATTTTTTAAATATATATTTTTAAAGATTTTATTTATTTATTTGACAGAGAGGAGAGAGAGCACAAGTAGGCAGAGTAGCAGGCAGAGGGAGAGGGAGGAGCAGGCTTTCCGCTGAGCAGGGAGCAGGACGTGGGGCTGGATCCCAGGACCCTGGGGATCATGACCTGGGCCAAAGGCAGCCGCCTAACCAACTGAACCACCCAGGCACCCCTGATAGACTTTTTTTTTTTTGAGATTTTATTTATTTGTTTGACAGACAGAGATCACAAGTAGGCAGAGAGACAGGCAGAGAGAGAGGAAGGGAAGCAGGCTCCCCGCTAAGCAGAGAGCCCGATGAGGGGCTCGATCCCAGGACCCTGGGATCATGACCCGAGCCGAAGGCAGAGGCTTTAACCCACTGAGCCACCCAGGCGCCCCCTGATAGACGTTTTTAAAAGACGACTTTTCTCCTATTTGGAGAATGGCCTGTAGGGGACAAGAGCAGAACCAGGAAGCCCACTGAGGGGGCTACAGCAGCAATCGGGGAATGAGATCATGGTAGACTGGACTAGGGTAGTGGCAGTAGAGTAGGTGAGAGCAATTCAATTCAGAGCATGAATTCTGGAGACAGAACAGACAAGACTTGACAGATTGGATGTTGGGTGTGAAAAGAGTCATTAAGAATGGCTCCTAGGGTTTTGACCTGATGGCAGGGTGGATTAAAATGTCATTAACTGAGTTGGGAAAAAGTTAAGGAGAAGTTAGTGGGGCAAAAATCAAGAGTTCTTTGGGAAATTTATTAGTGAGGTGCTTACTATGGACAACTAGAGACAGCCAGCAGGCAGTTCAATATATGAGAGTAGAACCCAAGGGAGAGGTCAGGGCTAGAAATACAAATCTGGGAGTCTTCAAGCTGGCATGGCATTTTAAAAGGTGAAACTGGACAGAGTGGTAAAGCTGGTTAGAGGAGCAAAGCCTGAGGCACTTTCCCAGAAAGGCTGGAGAGTGGAGGAGGAGCCGAGAACCAGCACAAACATGCAGAAAAAAACTTAAGGACTGGGTATGAAGGAAGAAGGAAAACGCAGAGCATGTGCTATCTTAGAGCCAATTAAAAACAAATTATTTCAAGAAGAGAGTGGTTTAAAATGGATCAAATGTTACTGGTTGGTCCAAGAAGATGAGGACAGAGAATTGATCACTTGCCTTGGATTCTTTGGCACTGATTTCTAGACAGTATAATCCTCATATCACTCCCATATAAAATGAGTATTTTATATTCATATAAAAATGGCATAATACTTATATAGAAAATGATCCCACAACTCTCTAAAGTTGTATGTTTCATTTTTCAAAGGTAAATAAAAACTTTTTTTCTTTTCTTCCTTTTTTTTTTTTTTTTTTTAGAGAGAGAGCGTCCCAGGCAGGGCAGAGCCTGACTTGGGGCTTGATCACACGATTGTGAGATCACGATCTGAGCCGATGTCACATTTTCAACCAACTGAGCCACCCAGACACCCCTGAATAAAAACTTTTTTTTAAAGATTTTATTTATTTATTTGACAGACAGAGATCACAAGTAGGCAGAGAGGCAGGCAGAGAGAGAGGAAGAGAAGCAGGCTCCCTGCCGAGCAAAGAGCCCAATGCGGGGCTTGATCCCAGGACCCTGGGATCATGACCTGAGCCGAAGGCAGAGGCTTTAACCCACTGAGCTACCCAGGTGCCCCTAAAAACTTTTTTTATTTAATGAGGGGTGATCATTCTTCAGAGCAAAATAATATGAACAGAGCCTGGAATAAGGATTAAATAAGAAAAAAACTGAACTGAGAAAAATACTAAGACAACTCATATCTAAACAAAGAGGTTAGCAAGGTGTTAAGACACTGTTTTATTTATTTTTTTTTTTTAAGATTTATTTCTTTATTTGACAGAGAGAGAGATCACAAGTAGGCAGAGAGGCAGGCAGAGAGAGAGGGGGAAGCAGGCTCCCTGCTGAGCAGAGAGCCGGTGCTGGGCTCAATCCCAGGACCCTGAGATCATGACCTGAGCTGAAGGCAGAGGCTTAACCCACTGAGCCACTCCTAAGACACTGTTTTAAAAAGGCAAGGTACAAGCTGGGAAAACACAAATATTTACAAAAACTATACAAATACAATATACAGGGACACCTGGGTGGCTCGATCAGCTAAGCTTCTGATTCAGCTCAGGTCCTGATGCCAGGGTCCTGGGATGAGTCCTGGCTCACTGCTCAGCAGGGAGTCTGCTTTTCCCTCTGCCTCTGCTACTCTCCCTGCTTGCACTTTCTCTCTCTCTGACAAATGAATAAATAAAATCTTTAAAAAACAAAACAAACAACAATTTAAAAACCCAAATACAATATGCAAAAAAGGATTAGTATTTATACAAATAGAAGAGCTAACAACAACGGGCAACTACTCCTAATAGAAATATGAACAAAAGATATACAGATTGGAAATTCACAAAAGAAGAAATACAAGTATCCAATAAGGATAACTTAAGATGTACACTGATCTTATGAAAAAACAATCGAACACAACCTTGCTAATCAAAGAAATTACTTGTATCTAAAGCATTATCCCATTTTTGAAAAATAATGGTAATTTTTAAAGAACTGGATTACAAGACTAGAAATGTATGTCACAAAAAAGTTAATCGTGATTAAACTGGATAGTGAAATAATCGTTTACTTTTTATCCATTTCTACGTTTTTCAAATATTTCTACAACACCCAAGTATTATTTTGTAATAACTTTTTAATTTTATTTACATACAAAGAGATTGCTTGGAACTGGCAGTTCAGTATGAACCCAGGAGATACACTTGTAAAATAAAATATTGCTGATGTCACATTTCCATCTACATTTTATTTTAAAGTGATTTCTACATCCAAACAGGGGCCGGAACTTCCAACTCCCAGAACAAGAGCAGTATGTTCACAGTCACCGACTGGGCCAGCTAAGCGTCTATCGTCTATCGTGTTTTAAGGACAGTTTCGTCGTCCATTATCTAGGTGAAGCACTTCTCCCCTTCCTACAGTTTTTGTTTTGCTTTAGTTTTTTTCTGCTTTAGCTCCTACCGCAAAAGGCAAGGGAACAAAAAATAAAATACCTTTGACACTGGTTGGCCTTTCTGCTAAAAATTTAGTATAGGAGGCTTTCCTATAATTGGCATGTTTCCTTCTCCGCTCCCGCCTGCACCCGAGGTCGGAAACGCCACTGCGCTGTGCCCTGGCGTTATTTTCTTACAGAAACCTTGGACAGTAAGTGCGATGCCGGTGTTCACCTCTTACCACACATAATGTCGTGCCCTCAGTAACTATTATTGCGCACGGATGAGACGTGCACAAAAGCAGTCTCCGCGATCGCTATCTCCCATCCCACCATCTGAAGCGTGGACTTCCCAGAGTCGGACTCCTCTTTCCCCTTCTGGGGAGAGGAATCCGGAGGAACGTGCTGGGAAAACAGACATCATGTCTTAGGTTAAGAATCCAGGTCTTCGCACAAAAAACCGGTTGCCAGCCCGAGCTCTGGCCCAGCCTCCCCTCCCAGGTCTCCCTCACCTTCGCGATCCCTTCCTTCTCGCCCCGCGGGAGCCCCGCTCGAGCCGCGCCCCCCGGCACGCCCCGAGCGCGTGACGTCACCACGCGCGCCGTGCGCCGCGCCTCCTGTCAGAGGCAGCCATTGTTCAGTGGGTCTGGCTGGCTTTGCCGGGGCCGGGCTGGTCCTGCCCCCCTCTCCAAGTCCTGGCCCCTCCTTAAAGCTGGGAGAGGGGGCCAGTCCCCGGCTCTGAGCACTCTGCGGTCCTCGGGTGCAAGCCACCATGAGCAAACGGAAGGCGCCGCAGGAGACGCTCAACGGGGGAATCACCGACATGCTCACAGGTTAGCACCGGGCCGGGCGCTGCTGGCTTTCTTCTCCTTTCTTCCCACTTCATTGCCTTCCCCTGCTTCTCTCCCGTCCCCAAAGCCCTGTGGATGGGGTCGGCCGGTTGCAGCGGGTAGTCTTCCGTGCGGATCTTCCTTCGGCGCCCATTGCTGGTGGCTGAATGTCAGTCCGGCTGGGGATTCCTGTGTCACCATTTGGGCTGTCTTTGGCCTGGCCCGTGTACAAGCGGGGGTTCACCGTCTCCTCCTAAAAAGGTGTTAGGTGCCCTTCTGAAAAACTCAGTTCTCGTTTGTTTACTCGCGGTTCTTGTTCACCCCAGCCTCTTGTTGCCTTTGCAGAACTCGCAAACTTTGAGAAGAACGTGAACCAGGCAATCCACAAGTACAATGCTTACAGGTGGGACGGTGCAGCGTTCTTTGGTAGCATGAGTCCCGGGACGTGTGGCAGTTAACAGGGCCGAGGAGTTAGTGGATATTTGGACCATAAGCAAGACGAGAAAAAAAGCAAGAACTGAGGGTATTGACTCTCTGGTGGTACCTTACTGCAAAATTTCAGGGATAATTTGGGCAGAACAATGTAGGATCATTTCTGATGAGTTCCCAGTTCTGACTGAAAATAGGCGTAGCTGATGTGTATTTTTCCCATTATCAGATATGAATTGCTGATAATACAGTTTGATTTTAAGCCACAATGAAAGACAGCGGATGAGGTCTGTGCTGTGAAATAGATGTGATACAAGGAATCATATCTCCATCTGGTTGGTGTTTGGCTGATTCTTGGATCCGCTCCTTTTCCAACTCACCAGCGCCCTCATGGTAGTCATTACTCCCACAACCAGTTACTTGTGCCGCTTAGCCTACAGACATGTCTAAGTCCCTCAGCTCTTGAAAGCAAAAACAAAGCAGTCTTAACTTCCCTCTGCCCTCTAGCTGGCTCCTGTCCGTTCCCTCCACTTTACAGTTAAACTTCTTGAATTATCTGTTTCTTGCTTCGATTTCCTCAGCCCTCGTCATTCATTATCTCACTGTGGTATAATTTCCATCCTGCCATTCTTCTGAAAATGCTCTCACGGACATCTCACCTTATTGGACTCTCATTGGCATTTACCATTAGCTCATTCCAGTCAGGTCTTACTCTTGAGTCCCGTGATGGCACTCATATCTGTTTTTTGACCTCTTATATCTTCCTTTCAATGTTGGTACTTCTGGAGGTCTGCCCTTAGTCCTTTTTTTTCCTCGTTTTCATAGTTTCCCTGTCTATCTTACCATTCTTGGCTTTGGATACTGGTTATGTCATTGACTCCAAATCTGTATCTCATTGGGCTTTTCTCAAGATTTTTAGGCCACTGTTACCTTTATCGTAATCTTTTCAAAATTGAGCTCAACTCTCCCCTTCCCTTCCCATTCAACATAATTAAAAACTGATTATGCTCCTTTCTTTATCTGTCTTGACTGCCTGTTTAAAGCAATTGTACTGTTCATCCACACATTTGATTTAGAAATCAGAGAGCTATTCAACTCTGTATTCTATTTAAGTTCAGAGAGGAGGTGTTTTGTTTTGAAGGAAACTGTCAGGGGATAAGTGAAAGGAAGAACAGTCTAGAGAAAGAAAGCAAAATGTGCCAAAAGGCATTGAGACCTGAAGGAGTATAACATTTTCCTGGAAATCAGTAATTCACTTTGCCTGAGTGGGAAATAAGTCTGGAAAAGCAGGTGTTGTCTACATGTATCCTGATTATACATTTCTCTTAATTGTGGCCAAAGTATTCTTTTGAAAATAGTTATCTGATCCTGTCATTCTTCCATATCAGGTAACTAAATATTTCCTCTTTACCATGATAAAGCCCAAATGCATTGTGGCATCCAGAAAGCCTTCCTGCTTTAATTCTTCTTTCCTTCAGGCTTTGACTTATGATACCATTTGTCTGGAACTACTTGTCTTTACTGAAACAATTCCCTCAACAAACTGCCCTCAACCTACTTTTCCAGACTCATCAATGGTAATATGCTAATAGAGAAGTTGAAATCCAGATCTAAAGGTTTATATATATTAGAACAGACTACCCAGTATTTATGCTTGAGACTTAGATGTGCCCTGGCTTTTATCAGCATCACTGCTAAACTACATTTAGTGTGGAAATTATAGGCAGGAGACTATCAGTGAGCTCCCAGGGTGTGCCCAGCGTGTCACCAGATTACTGAGCTGGCTGTGTGTGGAGATGGGCAAGAATCAGGTCAGTGCTTTATGTGGCACGAAAGTGAGAGCAATGAAGAAAAAGAACATAAGTATAAGGACGCAGGGGAGTGCAGTTGCAGTTTTAAGCCATGAATTTAAAAACAGCCATCCAAGGGCAGCTGGGTGGCGCAGTCGGTTGACTCTTGGTTTCTGTTCAGGTTCTGGTCTTGGTCATGGGATCAAGCCCGGCTTAGGGCTCCAAGCTTAGAGGGCCGTCTGCTTGGGATTCTCTCTTGTCCACTGCTCCTCTCCACACGCTTCTCTGTCTCTTGCTCTCTCTCCCCTCTCTAAAATAAAGAACTAAATCTTAAAAAACACCATCCTTAAGCCAGTTTGGTATCTAGTAGTCCAAATATCACTAGGTGGCACATTTTTATGAGAGTTAGGAACAATCTAAAAACTAGCTTCATCCCAAAAAGGAAAGGCTACTGGTTTGCTGAATCTCCCTGATTTTAAACATACAGGTAAAGTTAGGTTATCCTCACATGTGAGGATTTTCAAGATACTTCTGAAAGTTATGCAAGTGGTCTGCCAGCTCCTCTTGAGTTTTTTTAAGTTTGACACAAATGTGGAAAATTAGTTATCGTGATAAAAATTGAAGCTGCATATTTGCTCATGTGTATTCTAGTTTAAGAAAAATTAAGACCTCACTGGATTTCTTTTTTTTTATTCTCTTTATAGAAAAGCAGCATCTGTGATAGCGAAATACCCACACAAAATAAAGAGTGGAGCAGAAGCTAAGAAGTTGGTAAGTTTCGTGAGCAAGGTGATTGAAGAGTTCACACATGCACAAATTTGGTGGATTCCCACAAAACTAAATTTGCCTCTCTGAAGCTGCTTGGACCCATACAGGCAGATTTCACCACTCCTGTTTTCACCACACCTACCGCTGGGAAGGGTATGGATTGAAATTTGCTTTAAGTATATGTAATTACAATTTTTTCTTTATCTTGCCATATATACATATACTCACATTGAATTTCAGCTTGAGTGTTAGTCCTCAAGAACCGTATAGTGACAGAATGGTATTGGCATGCTTTCTTTTACTGATCCCCAGGTGTAGGAATTTATGTGAGTTAATGAGAATTGGTGTTCCCAAAGAAATCTTACCTACTAATCACATAATTAAGCCCCTTTGTATATTACTGCATGTAGCCCTCTTCTTTGTAATTTTCTTAAAGCCCTGTATGCTGTGTCACAGTGTCATGGTTCCTAGAGGGTCACATGTCTTGGTAATTTACATTAATATTGCTAAGAATATCCTAGAAAAGCCCATCTATTGATAGATTATTCTCTTTCATCTAAATCTCACTAAAAGATTCTAAGTTCCTCAAATTGTGGATCGTATCTTATTTATCTTTTGTTAAACATGTCAAACTGATGAGGCTTTTGATTAGTCTAGGTCCTGATAGTTACTGCCTTCTTCTGTTTTTCTTGACCCGTTTGTGTTCACAAGTGGGTGCATATGTATACTTCAGAGTACGAACCCTAAATATCCTTGTATTTTCACCTTTCAGGATCTTAAAATTACCATAAATCTTGTACATTTTATGATTGAGTGACAGGTTATCCACATTAATCATGTGTCACATCTTCATCTTGAATTTATTACTTGATGCTAATCATGCCCTGGTATATAGGTTTTAAATCCTTTGTGCTATAAACAGTTCTCAACATCAGTATATCCTCCCCAAATAGACTAGCCAAGGAAGATATAAATACATTGGATTTTAATTCTGAGTATCTGTCTTGTGTCACCAGATTACTGAGCTTGCATTATTAACCTCCAGAGCCACTTCTGCTTCCATTCTGTTCTCCTTTTATCAATAATTGGATTTTCTTTTTGTGTTAATTGCAGGTAGCATACGCACTTATTAGATTCAAACTTTTACAAGCTCTGATGCACTTTATGCCAAATCTGAGCCTATGGTATATCCCTAAAAAGAACACAAAAATATCCAAAATTCCTTTTGTACAACACTGTACTTAATATGAAAATCTCATCATTATTCCTTTCTATTTTATTAAGAATCACTGACCTACTCTTTGGCACATGTGAGTGCTTCTCAATAATTCTAGAAATCTGATATTTCCAGAATGAGTGCTTGCGTTTTAATCTTTAGTGTTAGGTTATAGAAAATAGCCTGGGTGGGAATGCAAGCTGGTGCAACCACTCTGGAAAACAGCATGGAGGTTCCTCAAAAAGTTGAAAATAGAACTACCCTATGATCCAGCAATTGCACTACTGGGTATTTACCCTAAAGATACAAACGTAGTGATCTGAAGGGGCACGTGCACCCGAATGTTTATAGCAGCAATGTCCACAATAGTCAAACTATGTAAAGAACCTAGATATCCATCAACAGATGAATGGATAAAGAAGATGTGATATATATATATAATGGAATACTATGCAGCCATCAAAAGAAATGAAATCTTGCCATTCGCAACGACGTGGATGGAACTAGAGGGTATCATGCTTAGAGAAATAAGTCAATCAGAGAAAGACAACTATCATATGATCTCCCTGATATGAGGAAGTGGAGATGCAACATGGGGGGTTTGGGGGGTAGGAGAAGAAGAAAAGAAGCAAGATGGGATTGGGAGGGAGACAAACCATAAGTGACTCTTAATCTCACAAAACAGACTGAGGG
>PISX010008943.1:0-28236 GCA_004024625.1 Mellivora capensis
CCGAATTGCTAAGGAAATGTTGAAAAACAAAAATAAAACTGGCAGCATCACGTTACCTGATTTCAAGCTTTACTACAAAGCTGTGATCACCAAGACAGCATGGTACTGGCATAAAAACAGACACATAGACCAGTGGAACAGAGTAGAGAGCCCAGATATGGACCCTCAACTCTATGGTCAAATAATCTTCAACAAAGGAGGAAAAAATATACAATGGAAAGAAGACAGTCTCTTCAATAAATGGTGCTGGGAAAATTGGACAGCTATATGTAGAAGAATGAAACTCGACCATTATCTTACAGAATCTGAGGAATGTCTTCTCTTGCCCCTATTAAAGTTCTATTTCTTTAAGTATACTGTGAATCCCAAAGTCTGTATCTAATCACACAATGAAAACAAAGGTAGTTGCATTACAAAGCATGTAACATCATTTACTTTCAAACAGGGCAAAGTGCATTGAAAACAGATGACAGCAGGTTCTTAGCTCATACTACCATGCATTAAGACTAGTACTACAGGGGCGCCTGGGTGGCTTAGTGAGTTAAAGCCTCTGACTTTGGCTCAGGTCATGATCCCAGGGTCCTGAGATCAAGCCCCACATCGGGCTCTCTTCTCAGCTAGGAGCTTGCTTCCCTTCCTCTCTCTGCCTGCCTGTCTGCCTACTTGTGATCTCTGTCCATCAAATTAAAAAAAAAAAAAAAAGACTAGTACTACATAATCACAGTGGCAATGCAGGTGTTACATATATGTCATTAAGATGAGGTTTGGTTTTGTTTTTAACTCATTAAGAGAAGTGATTACAAACTTGTAGGATGCTTTTTGGTGGAAAATAAAAATCACCTCGGGTATATAATTTTCTGTTACAAAACAATTCAATAGACACTTAGAGCTGGCTCTTTTTGATCGTGCCCTAAGAAACGGAATCAGTCCAATCTGTTTGAGATAGATACCCATTGAAAGGCATCTGTTGAGATATGGAAATGGTACCACTTTCAATTGTTTTCTCTTTTATTAAATCACTTAAACCCCACTCTCGTGGAGTGTAGTGCAATGGTTTGAACGCAGTTAAAAACTGACTTCTGAAAAGTTGTGTAACCTCACAATATTTTTTCCCTGTGACTGGTTTCTTTGAAGTCATACATATGATTGATGGCATTTCTCTACCATAGAGTTTTCCCAAGCGTTCATTGACTTTTGACAGTCTGTAGGAATCCAAATAGAAAAGGGGCATTTTATAACCCATAAGAATGCACTTACTGTATTATTTTATAGGAGGTGAGTTTTATAGCATGAGTATGCAGTGTTTCCCTTGTTAGCCATCCATGTGTTTCTTCATTTTCCAGGTTGTACCCAATCTTCAGTTCTTATGAGGACAAAAATATCCCTTTAAATCAATAAGAAACAAAGCTCTAATAAAGAATGCTGAATCAGGCCCCTTACCACTATACTAATGATGCAGTGAACGCACAGTACTGTTTAGAGTGGACCTTTCCACCACCTAACCATAACATTAAACTCAGACTCTATTCCAGGAGTAGGCAAGTCTCCATAAAAATTTTATTTATCTTGAAAGGCAAATGCTTATTCACTGCATAACACTGGAAGACATGGTTACTCCTACGTTGCCCTCCCTAAACATCGTTAGATAGATGACCAATAATTCTGAACTGTGTCAGTAAAAAAGTCAGTGAAAGGTTTTATTCTGCAGAGAGCTGAGAATCCCAGTACTTTATGCAGACTGGATGGAAGGAACCTGTATGGGGATATGCGAGCTGGTTGGGGAAGGGGTGGTGGTGGAAAAGGCTCGAGATTTATTATCGAAATTGCCTAAATGTGAAAAGAAAATCTGGGTCTCTCTAGACATCCCTAATTCTTAATACTTGCAATGCATCGGATACCCTGAAGTAGTTATCCGTATGCCTGCTTATGTGTTTCAGTTCTGTGTTTGTGTCTGTTTGCGAGCGTGTTTGCCTGAACGTAGTTTTCCTGGCAGCAGCGTGTGTTTGGGGTACGTGTGCATATGTATGAGTATGAATTAATTACATATTGAAAACATCTGCATTCGCGGCGTCTGCAGTCCCCGCTGCTCCAGTCGGGATGTTCGGCTCGGTCCCTTGGTGTTAGGACCACTCGGAAGACCTGCTCGTCGGACGCCGGATTGTGGTTCCCGGGGGGCCGGAGCTCCGGGAGCCTGTACCATCTCCATCTGAAGGGGAGGAGAGGAGGGAAAGAGGAGGCCTCCGAGCGAAGGGGTTCGGTTTCCCGCAGCGGGGTGGGGGGCGGCCCGGGTTGGAGCGGGGCTCCAAGATTACCCTGCAAATAACCAACTTCAGCACCGCCTCCCGCCTGGGGAGAGGCGCGCGCCCCCTTGCTCCGCCCCCGCCCCGGCCGAGGGACCCGGGCCGGTCGGTGCCTCCCCGCTCCGGCTTCCAATCGAAGCGAGGGCAGGGCCGAAGGGTTCTGACAGCCGGAGAGGGACGGTAAGGAGGAGGTGGAGCCGGGGTGGGGTCTGGAGGGGGCGAGGAGGGCGGGCTGCCCCGCCTCGCCCGCCGCCGGGGTGTGCAGGCGCTGCTGGCGGCGGCGGCGTCTCCAGCTCTGTCTCCGGCCGCTGCTGCCGCCGCTGCTGCTCGGGCGCCGGGGAGATGCCGCCCCGCGCCGCGCCGCGCTGAGGCCGTGCGTGCGCCCGCCCGCCCGCCCGCGGGGCTGCGTGCTCTCCGCGCCCCAGCCCTGCGCGCGAGCTGACAGGCGGCCCGGAGCCCCTCGGAGTCACGCCGCCCGGCGGCGCGGGGAGCGCTCGCCCGCAGTGCCAGCCGCTGCACCGCCGTACCGGGCGCTCTCCCCTCCGCCCTGCAGCCCCCGCTCCTCTCTTCTGCCTCCGCGTCCTGTGGTGATCCCCCCCCCCCCAGAGGGAGAGGGCGGGGTAGGTCCCCCCTCGGCTCCCCCTCCCTTTCCTTCTTGGTTTGAATTTCTTCCCCCTGGCATTTCACTGGCTCCCGGAGCGAGAGGCAGGAGCCGCTCGGAGGGAAGAGGAAGGCTGCGCCTCCCCCGCGGCTCCCAGCCCGGCCGAACTGGAGCCTGCAGGGGTGCGGGGAGAAGAGGACGCAGCGGGAGGGGCCCGGCTCTCTCCCGCGCCGCGCACAGCCCACCTCGCCGGGAGAAGCCCACGGAGAGACGCGCGGCGTCTCCGCCACGAGCTCTCCGAGTCCCGCGAGCCGGCGAGCCGAGGATGGTGGCGGCTCCGCGAGCCGGCTGCGGGGCAGCGCTGTCGCTCTGGATGGTCAGCAGCCTCCTCTGCAGAGCCTGGACGGCCCCGGCCGCGTCCCGTAAGTAGCCCCCCGCCAGCGCGCGCCGCGCCCGGGCAGCTCCAGTGTCGCATTGAGGTGCCACCCCGGGGTGGGGGGGGGGGCAAGTCTGAGGCGCCTTCGCGGTTCTGGCCCCCGAGGCGTGCGGGTGTCTCCGCGGTCACGCACTGACCGCCACTGCAGCACCGAAAACTCCGAGCCCCGCGCTCCCGGCGCCGGGGGTGGGGGGGTGGACAGGGCTCCGGAGGCTGGTGATGTTTCTGGAAAGTTGTTCTGGGTCCTGGAGGTGCGTCGGCGACTGCTTGGTTAGAGGGAGTCGTGGGGATGACAGTCTTAGGAGTTCTTCTTCGCCTTCGGTGTGTTTGTCGTGGAGGGAGTTCGTGGCATTTGGCTTAGGTAGGTCCGTGAGAGAAAAGTGAAGACTAGGGCAAAAATAAGTTTCTTATTTTTATTTATGGTTTTAACTTCAATGAGCACGGATTTGGGGATGAACGAGGAGCAGGTTTTGAACAGTTTGGGCACGATGGACTCTTACCCACCCACCCAGCCACCCCCCCCCCCCCAAGGACTTGATGGCCTTTTAGTACTTACTTATTGAAAAGGAAGGCAGAGAATGCAGTATTGTCGCTGAAATTGCTCTAATTCTTTGGCAGTTCGATATAATTCAGTCTAGGGCTTGGGACAGGGAGGGCACACCATCAGCAATGTAGTAATGAACGCGTTTCTTAAGAGTTCTCGGGAAAACGATGCTGTTCAATATGTTTAAGTCTTTGTGTTTTAGCAAGCTTTTTTGAAAAGAAAAGGTGGCTCGTGGTTTCCTGTGGTTAGCAAGAGTAGAAAGACATAGAAGATTCCAGCCCATCTTCTGAAATGCTTTACAAGCGCATAGTGTGCCTGTAGAGAGGAAATGCCTAATCGCTCCTTTGGTTCGCAAAGAGTTAAACACTACAGAGATTGCCTATGGGAATCTTAGGATAATATTCCTAAGCACATAGTGCTTGTTTATGAGAATGAGTTACTTATTAAAGAAGAATCGTGGAGATTTTAGTGTGAAAATAACTGTTTTCCATTTAGGGGGGAAAAAAAGTTTCATGTTTTCCAGAATTCATTGTATGTGTATTCCTGTCTCTGTTTATGAGATCTTGAGATGCCTTGGTGCATCTTAACCTATAAGTTAATATTGATGTTCTTATTCCAGGGTAGAAATATTAATAAGAATAACCATTGAAAAAAGGACTTTTATAAGTCGTGCTAAAGACTCTACTACATAGTAATGTAATGTGGTGGACCGGTATGACAGTTTTGATGTATTTTCCTAAGTATGGTATTTGTTTCTCTTCTTGCAAGATAGGAAGTCACTAAGTGGCAGTTTGTAATGGACTTGAGAAAAAATTTATAGCTTTTTCACAAGCAGATTAAACCACCAAAAAGTGATATGTTATTAATATGTATATGTCGGTTTTATATATTTAAACAAATTATGAAGACACAATGCTCAGTATTAATATTTATGTAAATACGTAAGTATATCCTGAGAAAAGTAATCTGATGAAATTTCAATTTCCATTTCAAGATCTGGTCATATAGAACTAATTGCCACTCTTTTCAGAAATTGAATTCATTATAAATTAAATTAATTATATTTATTGTTTAAAGGCCCTCATATCCAGGATTTTTCTTGGGTTTTATATTGCATCTTTTTGTATACCCTAATTATAATGGATCCATCTGAAACGTTTGCCATGTATCAAGAATTAATAGCATACATGCAGCCACTGGATTAATGCATTTTAAGAATAGAAAAGTTGTTTCAGAAACATATTCTTGGTTTTTACAACTTAGACTTTGGTGATGGGGAAGAGCAGAGGATATTACTTTTAAGATCGGTAATACTTACATTTGATTAAGATTTATTAGCTCTTATTCTTTATTGTTTAAATATCTAAAATGGCTTAACTAAGATGACTTATTTCATTTGAGTACAAATTGTGTGACTAAAACCCAGTTTCCCTGCATCCTGAAATCAATTAAATAATTAGAGTGATATAGACTTTATTGATTAGAATAAGCTTCATATAATCAGTGCTTTAAGATTAAATTATAATTTTACACTTAATGAAAATGTCTATATTATACATGATTCTGAAAAAGAATGATAGTTATATTAATACTGAAAACACTTAGGGGAGAAAAAAATGGTAACTACATGAATCTAAGATAATGAACAACTCAACCAGGAGAGGTCATCACAAGACAAAAAGTAGCATGAAAATCTAAAAGTAATGTTTTTATTTGGTACTCATTGAAGAAAAAATATGATGGCTGTGCTAAAACTTTCTGTCCCTAAATAACTTTTTAACATGACGGACCTTTCTAGAAGATGCAGTTAATATTTTTTCATTTGATAACGGTACCATTTGAAATATATATTGGCTTCTGGCTTCCTTTTCTCTGTTATTGAAATGTATATTAAAATGGTGTTACTGTTAATACGATGTTTTTTACAACTAGACTAAAACTAAAGCTCATTTCTGGGACTAAGTAGAAGTAGAATCTAATTGCGTAACAGTGCACATGAGCGGCTGCTGCGCTGATGGAGTCCTGTAGCCTCCCTTTTTGGGAAAACTTATACACAGGACGCACAGGTAGAGTTTAAGTAGGAGATTTTACTCTTAGGAAGTTGCACTCGTTTGAACATATTTGAAAGATGTGGACAGTGCAGTTCGAAATGATGAGGCGTTTGAGCTAGCATTATAATGAATTGAACTTACTCTTAAAGTAGACTAAATTTTGACTTAAATAGTGCTTTCTGGTAAAGTTCACTTTATGCTATTTTGTGTTATTTTGTATGCGCATTAAACTATGATTGCACTGACCGTCACATTTGAAAAATTTTGGTTGATCAAATACTAACAAGTATGTTCCTGCATATCTAGGCATATATAAATACAAATGTATATAAATATACACACACATATATATAGTAAAATCCTTTAGATACATGTTACATAATGTATGTTTAATATAGTGTATATACTATATATTTATTCTATGTAATGTGTATATTTATATATTTTTCTTACATGTCTTTCAAGCCCTTAGAATTTTATAGATAGGTCTTTTTGTGTGCAATTATTTCAAGTAACTAATGCAACAATATCAAAACAGTAGTATATTGATGTGTTTCTTTTCCAATTCATATACCACTCTAAATGTTATCTTTGAAATAATTGAAGTAAATGTAAACTATATAAATAAATACAAAAGCAAATACTATTAATTTACACTGAGCTTAAACATAATAATGAGCTTGTCTTAATAAAATTTAATTAAAAAAATGCTTTAGGCCAGCAAAATTCATCGGCTCATAAGAGGCAGTACATTATTTACTTAAACTAAAAAGAGTGTTATTTACTTATAGGAGAGAACTGCATAATCCTGATTTCTTTGTAGGTACCAATATTTAGGGAAAGGAATTTTTGCCAAAATTTTCTCCATTAACATTGATGTTTGGCAAAATTGGCTAAAAAAAGGAATCCCCAAATTCAATATAGGCTTTTATTAACTTTTATACAGTTAAAAGCATACAACATATCATTTTGAGATAAGTAACATCAAAGTTGTTTGATGCACATTATATTTTTATAATCACATTTCTATTTTCATTCTAATTTGGAGGATATTTCAAATTCTATAACTTTTTTAAGATTTTAAATCACTTGTCTTAATTATAAATTCTTCCAGAGTAAATGTCAATAAGTCTCTAAAAGTGAACTAATAAGTCTTCTTGTCTGATATATCCTTTTTATGACTGAAATATAAAGGGAATTTGATATGCATCCCCTTATCTTGCCACTTTTTTAATTTTAAAAAAAGATATTTGTTGAGAAAATTTATAGAATAAGGAGACATTCTAAGCTCAGAAACTCTTAACTCATCATATCTAGTGTATGATTATCTTAAGAGTGTTAAAATTCTTCATGTTTTTGTGGTGACCAATGTTGATGGGATGAAGAAATAAAACATGTAATTTCAAAATTTTCCTATATTTAATTGATTTAAGAAGTGCTTTCTCGTCATTTTTTGCTACTTGTGAAGTTAAAGAAGAGAGTACATAATTTAAATCTAAAAACTACAATGTTAGGGAAATAAAGGATGTCATATTTCTATGTGTATTGGTATATGAAATTGAATGTTATCAGTATTTCTAGGGGAGTACATATCTTGAGATACGTAGCTATTAGCAAAACAAGGCATTTTATAATCATGTAATATTTGGCCATTGAAAGAAATTGTGTTTATTTTTGTTATTTTAATGTACAAATAATGATGAAATGATCTTCATATAGAGAACATTCCAAATGAGAAACTTAGAATCTGAACAGAATGATAAGTTCAACCATTGGATCTCCCCATCTCCTGGGATCTGTAGAACTTGTTGTATGTTTTAGTTCTGACCAACTAAAGATGTTGGGTTATTAGAGGTGCTACCTCTTTTTCCAACCTAATGTTTTCTTTTATGAGGAGGAAAGTCCACTTGTAACATTCTCAGCCTTTATCTCTGCAGTTCACTCGTTCGTTCATTCTATGTTTAGTGGAGGGATTTACCTGCCAGGTGACTTTGGGTTAAGGACCTACCATAGCTGAGCACCTCCTTCTTCCTTCCAAGCTGCTTGACAAAGGTATAGATTCTAACTGAAAGACATCTAAGAGTAGGTTATGCCTCTGCAGTAATGTGTGTGATAAATGGAAAGCCTTATGGTGTTTTGATTCTTCGTATGGCTGGAAAGTTTGTTTAATTTCAGAATTAAGCTTAATGCATCCCATTGTTGCCACACAGCTAAGCCCTATTCAGCAATTATTGTGTAAAGGGTGATATTTGCTCTCTACCTGTGACTCCTATTCTAATCTAGAACTCAGGCAGAAAAGAGAGTGCAATTCATTGTACCCTGTCAAACCCAAAGGTATTAAAATGTGAGTAATAAGCTTATTTGGCATTGAACTAAATGAGCATGAGAATATTTTGTATGTTTTAAAAACCAGCAGTGAAATAACACTCATTTTTCCCTTTGATGTTAAGTTGGAGAGTTGAACTTATTCTAACTATGACCTCCTAGAGCCCCTCCCCCATTCATTCATTCACTTATGCATATTTCTGTTATTAGTGATATTTATTTTAGAAAGGCATTTGGAATCCCATTTCTTTACCTGTGTTCAATAACATTACCATTTTAAATGCATCTTGTTTCTGGACTTTAGTGGCTGCATGTTCAACTGAACCTTACGTGTTTAAGTATCAGGGAATTTGACAGACCTTGAGTCGGTAGCTTCCTTATGTCCATGTTCTTTCTGCACAATCATGAAGAGTTAGACATCTTGGGTCAGTAATTCTAAAAAAAAAAAAAAGGAGTCATTAGCACTTTGAAAATAAAACTGATAATTTCCTCAATTGTAAATTTTGATAAAAAGACTCTTAAAGTCTTATTTAATTCATTTTGGGGGTAGACTATTCATAAAAACAGCTTGAAGTAACTGATTTTTTTATAGCTCTCCAGATTTTAAAACCTCCCATGATAGTAGGAAATCTGGAAATAAAGATGTATTCATTGACTCTGAGTTTGCTTGCGGAAGATATCATATTTTTGGTATACAGTAAAAGTGCTGAAGGAGTATAGAAGAGCTCCTAAGGGCCATATTCTGCATTTTACTTATGATTTAAGTTTGTTTGGAATATCCTCGCAAACGTGCATAGTGATATATTCTTTAATGTTTTCATGTTTAGGAAGGAGGTAAAACTAGTTTCTGGGAATACTTTTACCAGGAAAAATTATCCCCAAACATATATAAAGTTCTCTTTCCTTTGGAATGGTGGTCTTAGTGGTCTGGGAATGTGAATTATAGAAAGTGGCAGGGGAGATGCGACCTACACTCTTAGGTTCCCTAAATCTCTGTAGTGTGGTGCATCTACACTGGAATCAAGTTCTATAAAGTTTAGCAAGGATTTGCTCACTTCTCTGCATTAGATGTCATGTCAAAAACGTGTATAAAAAGAAAAATTCTGCCTTTTTCCTAATTTTCTACTTACTACTATTATGATGTCAGCTATGTCATTTGATTATATTTTTCTTTCAAAGGAATATAAGGAAAAAGTAAATACATACATGCTGAATTAATAAAACAGCTTATTATGTGGTGAAATATCATGATTTGCCAAAGGAAATAATACACTTACCTCTAAGAATATTCTTGTAAAATAGAAGGTCCTTGTTGTTTCTTGTAAATCATATGGACTCAAATGGTTATGCTGAACTTCCATAAAACATATGTTGATTAAATTGCATCGCTCTGTTACCTCATATTACTGGGAAGCCACCTCTTAATGAGAATCAAATTATTAAGTAACTGTATAAGTAAAAATTTACCTTCATATACTTCATATATTTTTTCTGAATATTGGGCAAAATATATGAACAGAAGAACTACATATGAAAAAATTTCAGCCTAACTATGTCACATGGCAAAAAATGTATTTAAGAGTATCATTTGTTTAGAAGTTTTTGGTTACACATTAACAATGGTCTATGCTTCATTAAATTCCTTAATTGCTAATAAGTTTTAGTTCAAAATTTATAGATTTATGGGGCACCTGGGTGGCTCAGTGGGTTAAAGCCTCTGTCTTCGGCTCAGGCCATGATCCCAGGGTCCTGGGATCGAGCCCCACATCGGGCTCTCTGCTCCGCGGAGAGCCTGCTTCCTCCTCTCTCTCCCTGCCTGCCTCTCTTGCCTACTTGTGATCTGTCAAATAAATAAATAAATAAAATCTTTTAAAAAATTTATAGATTTATGTAATGTATATGAAACAGTTTTGGTTCAAATGAAAATTAATATGTCTGGAAAATAATGTGTGAATATCAATTTTTCTCAGATGATTAAGTGAATATGCTAAAATTAGTTATTTAACATATCAGCCAATCTAAGAACACATAATCCTTTTTTTTTTTTCCTTTCGGTGTGCCCAGAGGCATGATAACCCAGGAGTCTGGTGCCACCATCAAGGCAAATGTTAATCTAACGTGACATTTTTTTTTCTCAGTGAGTCTGAATATGGCTATAAAATCCACATTGTGTCAGATAACTGTGCATAATTTCATGAGATTTGATCTATATGTTAAAACTTTATTTTATTTTTAAATTTTTATTTATGTATTTGACAGAGAGAGAGATCACAAGTAGGCAGAGAGGCAGGCAGAGAGAGAGGGGGAAGCAGGCTCCCTGCTGAGCAGAGAGCCCGATGTGGGTTAAGAGTTAAGGACTCTTCTAGTCCTTAGAACAGTGCTCCAATTGGCAGATAAGAAAAGTGGGCAGACGGAGAAGTTAAGCAATTAGCCAGGCCGCCCATACGATCTATCCCACTTGGCCATGGCGCCACAGGCTGAGTGAGAAATACTATGCCATTGATTTCCAGTTCTCTGCCTAATATTGAATTTCCCCTTGCATCGAGGCAACATTTTAAGGTTAATTAACTGCTTGTGTAGAGTTATAGTAACAAAAACCTGTTATTCTAATGTTTCTATTTCAATGATAATAACGTTAAATAATAATACATATGTCATTTATGTTCTTCCTCATCATAGTAAAGTGATTTTACAGTGTAATTCTGTCTTTTGGTACTGTTAGCATACATTAATAGTCCTGTGGTGAAAATATTTATTTAAAGCTATGTAAAATATTTCTGGAAATGCTTTGTCAGATATAACTAAAAGCTCTTTAAAACAGGTTGTAAGGAAATTTTGCTGTCTGTATCCAGACGCATAAATATTATTGCCGTTACTGAGTTTAAATGATGATACCCCTGTAATCCAGAACCATTATTTTCAGTAGCAATTTCATGTGATGTCTAAACTGTAAAGCTGTTCTTGAGAGTCTTGTTGAGAGGAAAGCTTTGACTTTAATAGCAGTGGGAAAGTATTTATCTCAAAAATACTTGTCATTTCTAATGCTTAAATATTTCTTAAATCTATTCCCTGCTCTCATTCCCATCACCGCAGCTCTCGTGATGATTTTCAGCATTTCCTGTCGAGACGTTAAGTTGGTAACCTCCCGGAATGCCTCCTTGCTTCCAGTTCTCTTCTAGTTGACCCTCGATGACACACGTCTTCCCATCGTAGCCGACTTCCCTGGTTCTTGCCTATCCCTTTGAGGTGATCTCCCCTGGCCCACCATGTGCACCCCATGACCTCCCCAGATTGAAATCCTGGCATTTCCTCCTGTACAACACACTGTTCCCAGTCATGTTTCTCTTATGTGTCCTCACTTCCATTCTCTCCTTCTGGAACCCCTTTTTCTATTTCATCTATGCTGATTTAGGGGAAACCCTTTTATGGTGCAAGCCTCAGAACTCTGGAGCATATGGGAGATGCTATCACCTCCCTTTGGTGATTTGGTGATATTTCCCTTTGGACATCACAAGTAAAATTTTAGGAAAATAATAAGCATTTTTTTTCTATCTGGACTGACAAGGAGTGATGACAAATAATGCAAGTCATCTTCAATTATCTGATGATAGAGTGAGAAATTATCCTGAATTACTGACAATAGAAGAAAGGTAAGAAATCTACTCTGAAAGGATAAAACACAGATACTTGCCATCATTTATACATGAATATTAATCAGTTGTTTCAAGGGAAATAATGAAACCATGCCTTGGGAGCTCTGTAATTTCCCAAACCTTTTTCCTGCATGGCTCTATTTTGCAGCATTTTCTGTACTTCACTTAAGCCATATCATTGGTCAGACTCCTTAGAAGTCAAGGCTGACTGCCCTTTTCAAAACACGTTGTTTCAAAGAAATACCTGTAATCTGTATGCAAATCAAAGACAGGTGTCAACAAAATAATTATTGTGCCTAAAAGGTACTTGAAATAGAGTGCTTAAGATGTCAAAAAATCTTATAAATGATAGAGGTAGTTGTAGAGAAAGTTGATAATTATATATATTTAGTGTATAATAATCTTAGCATATTAGTTGATTTTGTCAAAGTTGGTATGGAATGTCAGTGAATTTCATTTTGATTTTTAATATAACAAAAATATCCTTTGGCAAGTACAAAAATAGGCACTTATATTTTGTTTATACTTTAACTCCCTCATCCCTACATTGGAAACTTTGTTCATGCCGTATCGCAACTTTAAATTATCCTGCAGCCTCTGAGATCCTTTTCTTTCAAAGCCCTCCATTCCTGTGAAGGCTGTTCCCAACTGTATATCTTTCACAGTGACTCCCCCTAGCTTTGCCTATTAATAACAGAAGTTACTCCCTTACTCCCTTTTCTCTTACCCTCATGGTCACCGCCTATGTTTTGTACTTAGGTTAACAGATGTAAAGGTATAAAGGTGTGGTTGTATTGAAGAAACTAGACTTCTGTAATCATCTTTTCTTTTACCAGGCACTGTACTAGTTGCATTGAACTCGCTGCATAAAATTAGTCAATTACCTCTTTGCTAGAAAACTCAAAGCATCAGGATGCTCAAAAATTTGAAAGTTCACTGGTTTCGTTTTTTTATATAGTTCTTACTTTTATCAAGTTCTACTGACACAAAATCTACATCCTCACAAATTGTGACCATTAATAAATGCTTAATATTTACCTGATATTCTACTGCCATATAATATTTGGAGACAGATACCATAGTATGATTAAATATAATTTTAATATTAATTACTGTTTTTATAGATGGCTAATTAATATGTCAAAGATGAATATGTCCATTAAGAGAAAAGACTGTACATGAGCAGCATTAAATAAATATAATCGAATTGAATTGAAATGGGTTAGTTATGTAAGAGCTGTATATAAATTGTGCATATAGTTAGGTTGTAGCTAAAAGTACAGCTGTCTTAGTTGTATTTTTTTTTAAGATTTTTTTTAAAATTTCTTTATTTGACAGAGAGAGATCACAAGTTGGCAGAGAGGCAGGCAGAGAGAGAGGAAGAAACAGGCTCCTCGCTGAGCAGAGAGCCCGATGTGGGGCTCGATCCCAGGACCCTGGGATCATGACCCGAGCCGAAGGCAGAGGCTTTAACCCACTGAGCCACTCAGGCGCCCCCTTAGTTGTATTTTTATAGCGAAAAGCTATAAATCAGAAGTAATCAGAAGTAATATGATTTTAATATAATATTAGTTATAATAAAGTTTCTCTGTAAAGGTAATCATCATATTATAAGAATACTGCCTGAGAACTGACATGTCTGTATGAATCCAAACAAAAATGACTATTTCAGAGGACTGTCATTCAAAAGGAACAGGGATATTAAAGTTATTTTAAAGGGTAGTTTGAGCCTATTTGCTCAATGTGAAAGGCAACACATTCTTGAATTTATTATCTGTTCTTTGCCCAAAGTATATTATGATGTGTATAACTGCAATTTGATTAGTTTTCATATGGTGAAGAATGTGGCTTCGTGTTATATAATTACTGTATACAATCGTCTGAGGCTTTTAGTTTTACAGAGATTATATAATCACCCAAAATATAAATTTTGGAATTTAAAATGTATTATTCCTGCACATTTTTAGATCATACATGGTAAAATTAGAGTACCACATCCACTTTTATTTTTTATTTTTATTTTTTTTAAGATTTTTATTTATTTATTTGACACAGAGAGAGAGATCACAAGTAGGCAGAGCAGCAGGCAGAGAGAGAGGGGGAAGCAGGCTCCCTGCTGAGCAGAGAGTCCAACGTGGGGCTCGATCCCAGGACCCTGAGATCACGACCCGAGCCGAAGACAGAGGGCAAACTCACTGAGCCACCCAGGCGCCCCCCACATCCACTTTTAAAAAGAGATTTCAGAATCTTGTAAATAAAAATGACATTGTTCTTTTATCAAATTGGCACCCATAGAGCTTTTTGTAAAAGGCTCTCAGATCTGTTGTTTGTTCATTTATATGTCTATAATTACAGTATTTAGAGCATCTCACACTGTGCTTGTTTCTACATATTGAACTTTCAAATGACAGATGCACCAGTGCCAAAGACAAACCATGTCAAGCGACAGAGGTTTCTGCCTTCCTGAAGTTGACAGTAGTTGGGACAACAGTTGCCTAAGAAATTGTGAAAGTTGGACCACTCAGAAGCGTGCTAAAGATCAGTATGTTTGGGAAAAATTAGTTATCTGGGTCTGGAGCTAAAATGATTTCTCATTATTTTATTTACTGTAGTATTCTATGCTTCCACATAACACATTAAGTTTCCAAAACTTTAGTTGGAAAAAAATGCCACTCAATAATTTGCTTCTGTAAGTCACACATCCTCTGCAGGGTCTCTTAACTCTTAATTTAAAATTATTTTAACTATAATATTTCACCCTAGTATGTTACCTCAAATCTCCTTTATATTTATTGGGCATGTTAAAATTTAATTTAAAATTATAAATCATCTCTGTTGGTCCAGGAGTAAATTTATCAGCAAGTGATTAAGGCCCTTTCCATTATGACATTTTAGCTGAAACTTAAAGGATAAGAAGGAAGTATCCAAGAAAAAAGAAGGGGAAGAATGTTCCAACCAGAAGATGACAGCTATACAGTTCTGACATTGGCTAAGTTTAGACTTCACTCTGCTGGTGAGGTATCAAGTTGTTTTGGAATAAGTCATTTATAAAACATGTGAAAAGAAAGTTTCGGAAGAGTAAAGGCCCTGCTTAATATTTTATCAGCAAATAGAAAATAAGTCTTTATTGGTTGAAAATACAGACAATAAGTATTTATTGTCATTAAACACAGAATAACTTATGTTTTACCAGTTTTGTTAAAAATAAGCATTGAAGAGGGGCGCCTGGGTGGCTCAGTGGGTTAAAGCCTCTGCCTTTGGCTCAGGTCATGATCTCAGGGTCCTGGGATCAAGTCCTGCATTGGGCTCTCTGCTCAGCGAGGAGCCTGCTTCCCCCTCTCTCTCTGCCTGCCTCTCTGCCTACTTGTGATCTCTCTCTCTCTGCCAAGTAAATAAATAAATAATATTTTAAAAAATAAATCATTGAATTTAAATTTAAAATAAATATTTTAAAAAATAAATCAATGATTTTATAATCATTGATTATAAAAAAAATAATCATTGAAGAAACCTTACATTCCATGGATGAACTTTACTATGTAGCAAATTGACTGTCTAGAATAAAAAGTGTCTGAATTGCAGCACATAGGATGCACAACATAGATTTGGGTGTAGGGTGGGGATAAGTGTTTTCCTAAAAATTGCTATTTTATTTAATTATTTTTTTTAAGATTTTATTTATTTATTTGAGAGAGAGAGTGCACACACGCATGAGAAGGGAGAAGGCCAGAGGGAGAAGCAGACTCCCCGTGGAGCTGGAAGCCTGATGTGGGACTCCATCCGGGAACTCCAGGATCATGACCTGAGCCGAAGGCAGTGGCCTAACCAGCTGAGCCACCCAGGCAATGCAGAAGTTGCTATTTTTTTTTTTAAACCATAAAAAAAGGTTTATTTATCTTTTTTTTTTAGTGTAATTCTTTTTTTTTTTAATGACTTTTTTTTTAAATAAACATGAAGTATCTTTATCCCCAGGGGTACATGTCTGTGAATTGCCAGGTTTACACACTTGACAGCACTAAGAAGTTGCTATTTTAAAGTCCTTGAAAGATTTTGGAAAATTTTGTTTATTTCTGTTTTGTTTTTTGTTTCTTTGTTTCTTTGTAGGTGTCTTTGATCATATGGACTAAAAGTAGTTGTGGTCTATTTTGGTTCCACCTAAAATGGCAGATTTGGTTAGTCAAACTTCACAAAAGAAACAAAACATCAGAATACTACATGCGAGGGTTTTATGTATATGTTTATTTATTATCTGTGGCAGGATGTCTCTAGTTTTAACGCCAATCTCCACCCACCCGTTCCACCCACCCACCTCCCCTCTGGTAACCATCAGTTTTTTCTCTATAGTCAATAGTCTGTTTCTTGGTTTGTCTCTGTCCCTCTTTTTTTATTCCGTTGTTCATTTGTTTTGTTCCTTAAATTATACATATGAGTGAAGTCATATGGTATTTGTCTTGCTCTGGCTGACCTTTTTCGCTTAGCATAATACTATGTTGCTCCATCCATGTTTCAGCAAATGGCGAGATTCTATTATTTTTTATGGCAGAATAATATTCCTGTGTGTGTGTGTGTACACACACACACCACTTCTTCTTTATCCATTCATCTATTGATGGACGCTTGGACTGCTTCCTTAATTTGGCCCCTGTAGATGATGCTAAAGTAAACATGGGGATGCATATATCCTTTCAAATTAGTGTTTTATATTCTTTGGGTAAATACCTGGTAGTGTGATTATTGTATCATAGGGTAGTTCTATTTTTAACTTTCTGAGGAACCTCCATACTGTTCTTCAGAGTGGCTGTGCCAGTTTGCATTCCCACCAACAGTGCAAGAGAGTTCCTTTTTCTCCGCATCCTTTCCAACACTTGTTGTTTCTTCTCTTCTTGATTTTAGTCATTCTGACATGTGCGATGTGATATCTCATTGTACTTTTGATTTGCATTTCCCGGATGATAAGTGATGTTGAGCATCTTTTCATGTGTCTGTGGGCCATCTGGATGTCTTCTTTGGATAAATGTCTGTTCATGTCTTAGACTTTTATTTTATAATGTAGTTGGGAAGCTGAGACTTACATTTGGAAAAATTAGCAAGGATAAGACTGGAATATTATCTAATTTCCACATAATATATATGTTAATGGTTAAAAAATGAGCTAATGATATAGTTTAAATGTATTAAGACTTAATTGAAAGAAATAATACATATGCAATCTATATTATTTTAGAATTTTTTATTAATGTGTAACAATGTATATATAATGTATTCTATACACAAAGATGTTAATATTTGAGTCATTTATTTTAAAAGTAAATTAATGTTAAAAAGTATGGCAAAATTATTAGAACAGCACAAAATTATTTAGTGGAGCCTCTCTTACAATGTGATAGGTATTCAATTACCTTATTCACAAATATTTCTGGAAAACCACAACATTTGCAAATTAGAGAGCTTGTGGGCATGAGGAACATATCCAAAAGTGTAAACATTTTTACTCTTAACTTTTCAGCCATATGTGCAGATGGTATAAAGCTTATTTTCTGAAATATGATGGAAAGTATAAAAAGAAATTTGACAATTTTTTTCATTTTTGAATTTGACTATCAAATAACTGGAAAGCTGGCAAATCAAACAGTGAATATTGTTTTAAGTCCCTGAGAATCAGTGCCCAGGATTGCTGGGGGTTCAGCTGAAATTGTTTATAAACTTTTTTTGTTTTATTAATGAGAATGTTTGAGTATCTATTAAAAATTGATCACTGTGGTAAGCTGAAGATTACCAAACAGACTTTGAACACACGGTCTTTGTCCTAAAGAGTTTTATAATCTCCAGGAAGGTAGAAAATATTTATAATGTAAATTTTAATAAAAGCAGCTTTACCTATAATAAAAGCTATGTGATTTCCCTGCAAAGGAGGCCCAGGCAAAATTAGCAATTACATTTTGCTACATAGATAATGAAGGCATGAATTGTAAAATGATAGGATCATAAACATGATGGAGAAAGTTGGTCACTGGAAAATTATATTCAGAGGCATAGTCTAGGTCCCTCTCGTGGTTCCTAGTGAGTTCTTGTTGTTATATATTCTGGGGCTCAGAAGACCCCTCAGGCCCATTTATTAGAGTATATTGGGCCCTGCTTTGCAGACTGAAAAATTAGCAGTAAGAGAAAACATTCATGACTCTTTTATATAAAATTTGTTCTTTTTCACAAGACCTTGTGATATTAGGCGTAAAGAAATTAAATGCTGCTTTCACTCCAAATATTAAATTTATTATTTAGTATATTGACACAAAATACACTTAAATCCAAAAGAAATTAAGGACAATTAAACAATAGTAATTTGAAAATATTTTTCAATAAAGTCTAATTTTTAACTGTTAAGTTGGAAATGTTAAATGAACTTTTAAGTATTTTAATTATAGTTATTGTAGGCACGTGTTTTCAGAAATTTATCTCAATTTTATAGTTGTATTATAGTCAATATGCATTGCTTAAATAATTTTAATATCAAAAAGGAACACTTGTTTCATGTGAATGTAAAAAAATTATGTAAAAGAATTTGTTCCTGGACAATATTGTCTACATGAAACATTATTCCAGCCTCATTTAGAAATACCAGTACTAATATTTGCAATAATTCAATGATATTTAGGTTAGAGAATTTTGCTAAGGAGAGAAATAACTTTGATCATTTAACATGTACGTGGGTGTTACTGAAATAGTAAGCATTTACAAGGGGCAGATTCTTAAATTATATTTCAAACTATATTGTTTATCACCAACTTCTAAGGAAACAAATAATATTAAGTATAATTATAACATGATTTCACATAAAAATATCATATTATACTAATATATTTGTAGTTATTATTTTGACGCTGCTAGTGGTAATATGCCTCAAGTACTTATCTTCAATGTTACTGTGTTCTATACTTGAAAAATTTTCTCATTTTACTAAGATTTCAGTAAGTTGGATTGCTTCATATTTGATATGGATAGTGGCTAAGTTTTATTAAACATGTGTACATTTATAAAGTGCTAGAAAGTGCAAGGATATTTTTTTTTAAGATTTTTTATTTATTTGACAGAGAGAGATCACAAGTAGGCAGAGAGGCAGGCAGAGAGAGGAGGACGCAGGCTCCCCGCTGAGCAGAGAGCCCGATGTGGGGCTCGATCCCAGAACCCTGAGACCATGACCCGAGCCGAAGGCAGAGGCTTTAACCCACTGAGCCACCCAGGTGCCCCTGCAAGGATATTTCTAATGAAAATATTCCTTGGATTCGTATTAGTGAGTTTCATGCTAGTTGTTGTTTTTAAGGAATATAGTGTTATAATGAGGTCATTTCAGAATTTGAGTAATATCCGACTTCAAGCAGAGGGCAATATAGATCTTGACATACATATCTTGATATATATGTTTTTTTATACTTTGTGTATATTTGCAGCTTAACTTTTCAACATTGACTATACATCAGAAGCTTCACTTTCAAGTTTAACATAAACTACAGTTTGCAAGTGCTGAGTGATTATGTATCTATAATAAATCAATACAGTGTCTGCAGCTGTTTCTCAGATTATAGTCTGTACAATAGTATGTTCTTTAGCAAATGATTGGTTTATTTAAAACACTGGCCAACATGGGGCCCTTGGGTGGCTCAGTCGTTTAAGTGTCTGTGCTCAGGTCAGGATCTCAGGGGACTGGGCCCTGCATCGGGCTCCCTGCTCAGAGGGGAGTCTGCTTCTCCTTCTCTCCCTACCTCCTGCTCCTGCTTGCTCTCTCTCTCTCCCTCTCAAATAAATAAATCGTAAAAAACGAACACAAAAAAACCACTGACTAACAACAGGTTATACATGGATGTCTCTTGGGCATTAAGTACTAATTAATAGTGGCCATCACTGGAGCTGGTAGGAATTTGGTGTATAAGAAGCAGAAACTTTATAGAGCACACTTCTCACGGGTTAATATGAATATGAACCATCTGGCAGGCTCTGGCTAGTGGATCTGCGTGAAACCTAAGACGTGGCATTTCTAAAATCTCTCACATGATGCTGATGTAGAGAGTGGTTTGTGGACCATAAATTGACTAGGAAGAAATTATTTTATTTTTTTAAGGTTTTTTTTATTTGACAGAGAGAGAGAAAGCACAAGCAAGGGGAGCAGTAGGCAGAGGGAGAGGGAGAAGCAGGCTCCCCACTGAGCAGAGAGCCTGACATGGGGCTTGATCCCAGGACCAAGGGATCATGACCTGAGCTGAAGGCAGACACTTAACCATCTGAGCCCAAGTAGAAAGGTGCCCGAGTAGAAAGATTTTAAACTTGGAATCACTATGGAGAGATACCATAATAAATTTTCTTGCTTATTTGAAAAAATGTACAATCATTATATTAGATTCTTAAATATTTTGGGTGCAAACAGAAGACACAGTGTTGTAGTCTGCGATATAGTTTGGGGAAAAACATGCAAAAAGATGTAGATACTGGGGGTGCCTGGGTGGCTCAGTGGGTTAAAGCCTCTGCCTTCAGCTCAGGTCATGATCCCAGGGTCCTGGGATAGAGCCTTGCATGGGGCTCTCTGCTCGGCGGGGAGCCTGCTTCCCCCTCTCTCTGTCTCTGCCTGCCTCTCTGCCCACTTGTGATCTGTCAAATAAATAAATAAAATCTTAAAAAAAAAGATGTAGATACTGGGCTATAGTTACATAGTTTTGAACAATTTATATAATTTTTTCTAAATTTCAGTTTTGTATTTTTGGTATTAGAGAATTGCACTAGATTATTTCTAAAGTCCATTACAATTTAAAAAAAATCTATCATTCTAGTCTTGTAGGCTTCACAGTCTTAGGACAAAATAACATCTCTTCTAACCTCTGTCCTTTTTTTTTTTTTTTTTAATCTTTAACAGGATCTTTGGGATAGAGTCTCAAAAAGTGTTTCTGAAGTTTAAATAATATGTATTTAAAGTAGTTAGCAAATTGCCTTACTGATAAAAAGTGCTCAATTGATATAAATTTTAGTAATATTATGAATTTTAGAAAAATAAAATCCTAGAAAGCAAGGTAACCTGTCCCAGGACATACATCTTTCTAGAGATAGGCTAAATGGCGCTCTAATCACAAAATAGCTACACAAAGCCAGGCATCATCATAGACTATCGCAAAGGGATAAATAATGCTTGCATTTCTCTTAAGACTGGTAGGATTCTACCAAAACAAATCTTTTTTTTTTTTTAAAGATTTTATTTATTTGACAGACAGAGATCACAAGTAGGCAGAGAGGCAGGCAGAGAGAGAGGGGGAAGCAGGCTCCCTGCTGAGCAGAGAGCCAGATGCTGGGCTTGATCCCAGGACCCTGGGATCATGACCTGAGCTGAAGGCAGAGGCTTTAACCCACTGAGCCACCCAGGCGCCCCTATACCAAAATAAATCTAATCCCAATTACCAAAATAATCTGGCCTCATGTCTGATAGAGTGTGTGTGTGTATGCACTCTTTTTTTTCAACAATATAATAAAAATGTTGGTTTACTGGTCTCCAAATTGTACACTGTGATGTCACATTTGTAAAACACATTTCGTTTACTGGCATAAAATTATTTATTGTTTCTTTATTTCAATTTATAAACAGAAAAACATGTTTTTGTACCTGAGTAAATAGAAAAAGTTCTGATAAAGTGAGCAAGATCAGTGTCCTCTGTGCGCTTCTTAATCGTAACTGAGTGTGATTTTTACAACATGTAACACTAGAAATTACTACATAGGCATGATAGATCGCTGCCAATAGTTGTTTTCCTACCATAAACTGCATGGCATTTATGCCAATATGGTGAGTTTTTCCACTTAAAACAGCCAGGTCTGTCTTTCCTATAAAATCGACTGACAAGGGACCACGAACCATTACTATGAACATATTTTGTATCTTGGATTATCTTCAAGGCTGTGAATGTCAGGAACCGGTTGCTATGGGGACATTAGGACAGGCACCATTGCTTTAGGTCTAGGCATTTCAGTGTTTAGGGGATGTCGGTATGGGTTCTGAGGGTTGTAGGAAGGAAGTTCATACTGTGCTCTCCCACAGGATTTGATTCCATAGAAATGCAGTGTTTGTTCATTTGGTCTGGTTTGGTTGCAGATTTTCGTTTCCTGCCTTTTTTTTTTTTTTTTTTTTTTTTTTTTAAAACCAGACAGGGCCTCTGGAGGAAGGAGATTAATAATGTCCATGTGGACTAATTTCCTAAACTTGGGAGCAGGTGGAGGCAGTTGGGAGGCTCACACTTGTTTATCCTCTAGGCACGCACTTTCATTTAATATCCAGCAATCTGATTTCAACTGTTGGGTGTGCGTTAATTTACATGATTGTGGTCTGCTTGACTCACGGTTCATGGTGAATTTATATGAACCCCATTAAAATGAACAGGTGAAACATTTTAGTACTATGCTGTATGATTTAAGTTAAAAATACTCTACATGACTCTTTCTCATCCTGAAATTTACAAGCGATTATGATAGGAAAACCAAATTTTCAAACTTGAAATGGTGAAAATGTTAGATACAAGTCCGAGCAACCTGTACCAATCACCCCGTTATTCACTTGTGTTAGGGATTTCCTAACTTTATTAACTCGGAGCATCCTTTATCAAGTCTTGTACCGGCACAGCTAATGTATTTCTACAGTCTGCAGTATGAATGTTACATTTTGACTTGCTGGAAACTTTGTTCTTTTTTTAAGATGAACTAGTAAATAATTGAATACTTTTCAATCATGAAATTGCTCTAAAGTAAAATTTTAAACATTCTATCAGTCCATAACCTATGGTTCTGGAAAAGGTAATACATTATTTAAATACCTACTTAACTTCCACACGAAGATAGGAATGTTTCATTCATCTTCAAGAGCATGGTGTTCTGTTTTTCCCTTAAAATGTTTTAGCTTTTTTTTTTTTTTTTTTTTAGTTTCAAGTTTTTATTTAAATTCCAGTTGTTAACATACAATGTAATGTTAGTTTCAGGAGTATGACTTAGTGATTCATCACGTACATACAATACCCAGTGCTCCTCACAAGTGCCCTCTTTAATGTCCGTCACCCAATTAGCCCATCTCCCATCCACCTCCCACCAGCAACCCTCAGTTTGTTCTGTTAAGAGTCTGTTTTATGCTTTGCCTCTTTTTCTCTTTGTTCATCTTTTTGTTTCTTGAGTTCCACATATTAGTGAAGTCATATGGCATTTGCCTTTGACTGACCTATTTCACTTAGCATAATATACTCTAGCTCCATCCATATCATTGTATATGGCAAGACTTCATTCTTTTTGATTGTTCATCCATTTCATCTTCTGCTACACATAAAGAAATACTTAGTACTTGGAAGAAGAATGTGAGCCTCTTGCTTACTCTGTACCATTAAAATACTAATCGAAGTCATTTTGAAGTTGTTATTGAGAGTCTAGAAAAGATGAAAATATATAGGATTTTGTTAAAAACAAAGCTTCAAATTTTACAGAAACACTTATGGAAGGGTTTTTTGCAAGAAAAAAAAAAAGTGACAGTTTTTGTGTACCATAACTTAGTTTGTGAAAAGATAGGACCAAGGATGTTTTTTTTTTTAACATGTAATTACAATTTAGCAATTTTAAATGAAATTTAAATTTAAAAGTAAATTGTAAAAATTGAGGAAAGATCATAATATACCTCAATATATAATTCTTTAAAAGTTTACTAAAAGATTATCTAGTAATTTCTTCATAAACACCATAGTTAACTATATTAATAGCCAGGAATCTTCTTTTGCAAATTATGCTTATGTTTTTTCAGTGAAATTTTGTTTTTATGAAATCTATCCCTTGCATAATATAGTGATAAAGCCTGATATGTGGCATAATTTCAGAAAAGCATCCTAAGAGAATGAACATTCTCAAGTTTTCAAGCTGTAATACTTTACTTGTAAATTGATGACAAATGTCACATTGTCATTTTAGCATTTTTCTTCTGGGAATTCTATGAGGGAATAGGTATGAAATGCTATTTTTCAACTTTCTTTACTCTGAAAAATATAATTATTTTGTGAATTGAATTTTGAAATAATGTGGAAGGTCTGCGGGATGCAGAAATGTTGGTAGCCCACTTTAATTTTATTTATTGGGTACATTCATGTTTCCATCGCAAAGTTTTTTAGTCACTTTATTTTCCCTATTGATTGTTTTCTTGCTAATACTGAGAGCTTAATTTGTTACTATGTAGTTCTTTTAAAAGTGATCTTGTGATGCTGCTATTAACTTTTTTTTTTTAGATTTTATTTATCTATTAGAGATTGTGTGGGCATAAGTGGGGAAAAAGGGCAGACGAAGGGGAGGAAGGAGAAGAAGACTCCCCACTGAGCAGAGAGCCCGCCATGGGGCTTGATCCCAGTACCTTAGGATCATGACCTGAGCTGAAGGCAGAGGCTTAACCATCTGAGCCACCCAGAGGCCCCTGATAATTCTTTAAATAAAACTCACCTTATTGAAGTGACAAAAAAAACACACCAACTTTAAAAAGCACATTTGTGAATGACTTACCTTTCTGATGTCTTCTTAACCCAAATACACTGTAAAAATATCCTGAGCACGTAGGAATGTGACTGTACACATTCATTAGATATACAATTTGATTATTATTTCAGTCACCAAACAGGTCTGTGGAGCCCCCTTTTCAGCACTAAATGGCTTAAGAACAGTTTGCTAGTTTGCTATTTCATCCAATTGATGCTAAAATTCTATTTGACCATTGTCTTTTAAATTAAAAAAGACTTCTCCACCATTAAGAAAGATCAGGGTAGGTCTTCCTCTATTTGAAGGATTAAACTTCTATTGCAACAAAACTCTGCACACTTAGAGTTTCTTCTGGACTTATAATTCATTTTCTTTAAAATTCCATGAGTAGCATTTGAATTTTTCATTTCTACCAATGCACACATTTCATCCAGTCTGTCAGTTTTTTTAAAAAATATTGATTTGTTGTATAAATGTAATAGATTTTTTGTTAGACACAGATCCAACTAAAGGACTCTATTAAAGAAGTCTGTGGAATTAGAAATGTTTTTAATGTCCACAAACATCCATTTTCTCATTTGTAACATAATTGTAATAATACCTACTCAAATTTGTGAAGAAGAAGAAATGAGATGACATATATTCAATGAATGGCATAATGTAGATATTTAGTAAATGTCAATTTCCTTTTCATAATCTTTGTGTAAAATTAATATGTAACTCACAAATGGTTTTAGGGATTTAACATGCCGAATGGCTCTAGCTCTTTGTTGGAATGTCTGCCCAGCCCCAGGGTATCACTCTATCAGATCTAACACTTTCACTCCTGTCTTCCTACCACTCTTTAATTTGGTCAACTGCCAGCTTTGTTTCAGAGTATACCTAAGTAGATTAGCTTTTTCTATTGCTGAAGAAAAACCCATTCCAAAAATTCGACTTGTAGACAACTCACTACAGAAAATGAATTAGAAAAGAGAACATGAGACATTCCCTGTGATGTCAAAGGATAGATAAAGAAGTAGAGGGTTCTGGTAGAGATCCAAGATTGATGGCCAGGACCACTTCCTGTTCAATGACTCGAGACACTGACATGATCTTTCGCCACCATGCGTGGAAAGGGGAATCATATCAAGAAGGAGATTTGGCAAAGGAAAGTGACAACAGTATTGAATTACTTGACAAAGTGTACCAGTATGCTTTTGACGTATTCAAACCTCCTTCTCCCTTCCATTCCTCCTCTTTGACTCCTCTTAAAAGTTGTTTCTAAAAAGATCTCTAGTGCCCTCATTTAGCCCCCACTATATTTACTGCAACAGTTTGCTATCATACCTCTGTCCTGAAGTGTCTAATGTCTGTGGTGACTAAAGTTTCAGAGCCAAGTCATTGTGATCTAGGAAATAATTGGGTAGCTAGCAGAACAGTGTGTTCGAAACAGTGTTCTCACTTATTGACTCTTACCATTCCTGTCACTTGAAATACCCATTTCCTCAGGTGTTTTAGTTTGAGGATGGGAACTCTGAAGGACCAGTAACATCTCCCATTAAGTTTCCCTTGGATATTTAATAAAAACTATGATTTCAGTTCTTGGCAGGGGCAAGCAGTAATTTGTTGCTAAGGAATCTTCATTGAGGTCACCTCACGTGGCTTTTTCTTTACATCAGCAACAACTGAGGAGAGGAAAGGAGAATTGGTAGTCCCTTTCTCCTCTACTTGATGAAGAAAGTCTCCAAGAAAGCAGGACCAAAGAGCATTTTGGAAATCTGCTGGGGTGTTTTTCTTGGTTATAATGCAGAGCCTGGTGACTATTGACCTGGACAGTGTGGAGCCTAGAATTGCTACCTTTGGCAATCGGCATGTCAGCCCTACCCCCACAGAATTTCCCACCTGCCAATGTCTACGAGATTCAAGCAGATGAAAAAATCTGTCAAGAAATATCTGAATCTATAACCTAAACTAGAATTTGAATATAAATTCAAAGTATATGATATAGTTGGTTTATTTATTTATTTATTTATTTGACAGACAGAGATCACAAGTAAGCAGAGAGAGAGGGGGGGAGGCAGGCTCCCTGCTGAGCAGAGAGCCTGATGCTGGGCTCCATCCCAGGACCCTGAGATCATGACCTGAGCTGAAGGCAGAGGCTTTAACCCACTGAGCCATCCAGGTGCCCCATGGTATAGTTTTAATATGCAGTAACTTTCCACATACAGCTTCTGTGTACATGGAGGAAAGAAATAGGGTCATTAAGATGAGTGTTCACTACTTCAGAAAATCTCAAATAATGGTGTTTGAGTGGCAAAACAACACCTCTCTCAGTCTGCATTTGATGCTGTTCTAGCCATGGTGGGTCTAGGTATAAGTGAAACATCTGACTGTTATGTCTTCCAGTATGATAGACCTTATGTATTTCCATGTTGAAATACATATCGTCAGTATAAATCACTTTCCTTTCTTATATTAAAATGATTCATGTATAAATTTTGTACATAGGTAGATAGTATTTTAATGACTTGTATTTCTGGTTTATAAAAAGGGAATTAAATATTCATTTACACAAATGAGGCATTGGACTTGCTAAGGTTAAGAACCATTGTTCTAGGCACCACTGTCACTACTATTTACCCTTTATGCATTGGTTTCTTATTTACAGGCTGAGGGACTGTTTTGACTTAATACTTCTTTAGATGAAGGGGTATAACTCTCAATGCAAAAGGAATTGGTTTGAAACGGAATATTAATAATATATTAATATTAATATATTATTAATATAATAATATATTATTATATTATATATTATATTATAATAATAATATATAGCATTATATATATAATAATATATTATTATATTATAATATAATAATAATAAATAGCATTTCCTTTCCAAGAGGTGGCTTTCACAGAGGTTTTATTTATTTATTTTAAAGACTTATTTATTCTAGAAAGAGTGAGCAAGCGGGGGAAGGAGCAGAGGGAGAGGGAGAGAGAGAGAATCCACAAGCAGACCCCCTGCTAAGGGCAGAGCCTGTTGCGGGACTCAGTCCTGGGACCCTGAGACCATGAACTGAGCCAAAAGTCAAGAGTTAGAAACTCAACCGACTGAGCCACCCAGGTGCCCATTTCCTAGAGGTTTTAAAGGATAGCTGTCTGCCCTTTGGCTAACCACAGACAAGCTAATTTGGTTGTGAAACACTGAGAGATACAGTTTTCATTTACTTATAAAGGTCATATTTGTGTATAAGTGTTGTGTATTTAAAAACAATTATATCACTAAAAACTTTTGATTCATTTGTGAATTCTTTTAGAATTATAAGACCATACATTTCAAGAAAACTCAACCTGAGTGTTTTTTGGTCACATTACATGGTTTTCTTTCAAGCATTAAAAGCATGATACTGAGGACTATTCATGAATTTCAATAATCTGACTTTCCCTTTATTTTATAATTTATTAGCCATTATTAAAATTTCACTACTGTTGCATCTTACAAATTCATGTAAGACTTGTGTGTCGTTCCATAGTGGAAAATTAGAAACCCATGTAATGTGTGACTCAAGGTGAGGTTATAAAAGAAGTGTAGCAGAGATTGTTAATGGCTTACATTCTCCAAGTCACTATTCCTAAATAGTATGGTTCACCAGGAAAGATGATCTCAAAGAGGGCTCATCATTGATTCCCTTGTGGATAGTTTAGATATTAAGTGCTCCATGTCTTCTGCTATATTTTTGCAACCAACTTAAAGAGTTACCACTCCACTGAAAATAGTAGAAACTTGTAGTGAGAGTAGCAACATTTAAGAGTAGGGCTGCT